>JAUCBJ010006790.1:0-64671 GCA_032718475.1 Nemertoderma westbladi | reverse complement strand
TTGAATGTTATTGTGTCAGTATGAATCCCTAGAGGTTTTGTAGTGTAGATCAAACCCTTTATTATTCCGCTTCATATCTGTGCTGCTTCTACTGCTTCCGTTTGTTGGAAGGGGTGCTTCGTTGGGTTTCTTGTTCGTATCTCGTTTGATGTTGCTTAAAGTTGTTGTGTTCATTCTTGCTACTACCTTGTGATTTTCTTAGATTGACAGTTTCTTTGGAAACATTATTTAGATTCGCCAAGAAATCAGTCTGTTGTTGTAGAAGTATGGTAATTTTGGTATCATTATCTAGTTCACTATATTTGTTTTCAGTCTTAATGTTGTGCTGCATCTGGATCTTTGATTTGAAGGTTGGTTTGGCAGGTCTTTTTGGTTCTTGCCAGGTGTCATTGTTTTTGAGGACTTGTTCTAGAGTAGAGGGACATTTCACTGATGGGTTTGTGATTATTACAGAGTCTTTTCTTATGTTTGTTGGTACCTGACTTCCTTGCAGGGATTCACCTTTCTTTTCCTTTATGCTGTATGAGTAAGTAGGATCCATTTCAGTTTCATTTGAATTGTCTGATATATTATCTACTGTTATATACTCATCAGTCTCTGATGGTGAAGATATGTCAGTTGTAGAAGTTGTGGACTTCTAGATATGTCAGTTGTAGAAGTTGTGGACTTTTTCTAAGCCAAGTGGCACTAGGGACCTAGCAAAAATTTCTTTTGGATTTTGCATGATGCTCTCCGCCCTGGCTGTTTCAATGAATTCATATGATGTCATAGCTTTGCTGAGTTTTGTCAGAGTCATATTCATTGCCTCTGTTGATGTTTCCTTTGGTTGTGTCTTCGGGGAATTCATAGTGGGATTCCTCGGATTTGGTTCTTGATAAATAAACTGCTGCCTGAGCCTAATATTATTATGTGCTTCACTGTCACAGCCGATTTCAATAGCAACAGGCTTTGTGCAGGGAAGGTTATCTAATGAATTGGTGCGACGATGATTGCATTGGTTAATCTTGCTAGCCTTTCTAGTGTTATGATGTTCCGTTCCCTTCTTTTGGGAAGCAGATTGAGAAGTGTATACTGGTTGTGTAATTCGAACATCTTTCATACATGTTCTTAACCACCCAGTTTCGAACAGCTATGCTTCTCTCCTTGGGATTGATTGGAGGGCAAGATGAATGGCTTTTCAAGAAGAATGAATTTTTTTTGGCTTATGAAATTTCTTCAGTAAATGCGAGACTGCTGTAATCATCTATTTTTTTAGTAAAAAATAATAAACTTACAGTATATATGTTAAAAACCAAACATCACGCTACAGAAAAAAATATTAACTTAAAATTTTTCACAAACTTATTAACTGTAAACAGTATCTAGCATATATCCAACGTTTAATTTTACATTTATTTTTAGTCAAAGGTAGATTCACTGACATTGTTCTAGAACTTAATAGAAATGTGAGCTAGACATTGAAGCACTATCTTAAGGTAGGTGTGACAATGTGTGAAATATAATTCATGTATTATGATCAAGTGAGATATTGTTATGATTATAAAAGCTAGTTTGTTTGTTTAGTTAATAAAATAAGGTTTTAATAGTTAATAATAATAATTAATTCAATAAGGTTATGAAGTCATATTATAAGATTATAAGGTTATAAGGTCGGTCATTCCATAATCGATATGGATCAAACCGATTTGTCTCTGTATCCATTTGGCTTGTTCTAAATACCAATATGTAAGTCTCATTGGGTCGCGCGGCACCTCGGCAGTTACGGGTTCTGGCAATGGCCTTTTTAATCCAATGTTTACCCTTGGTAAACCATCCGAGAAACGCCGAGTATATCCTCGGGGGCCGGTGGTAGGAAAGGCCCCTCGTGGACCATCATCGGTTCTATATCCTGATGGCTCGTACTAGGCATTGCCCATTCCCATTCCCATTCCTTCCGGTAGCCGGCATGGCGACATTGTCTTACATTGCCATTTGAACACATCAAGCGTTTGTGCGTCGTCGGTGGATCTCGCCGGGCTATGAAATCAGTCGTCGGTGTTCCCCTCGAAGATGAATATTCGCTTAGCCGATGGTACCTCGAATGGATCCACTGCAGGCTCACCAAGTAACTCTATCTCCACCATTACCTCCTCATCCGACATGGGTCCTGACAGTGAACGACTCCATAGTGACATATATGTAGTGTCGTTCGCTGGGGTTTTCCCATTGGTAGTACATTGACCAGTCCCACTCTGCATCGCACCAACGCGGGTCTTTCTTGGATGAAACGAATAGGTCATCATGGCTGAGATAGATTATTAGAGGTATTCCTGGAACTGGTAGGGTTTGAAATCAATACCGCCATTCAGTACAGCTAGATACCCTAAGCTAGTCTTATTTTTCATAATGCCTCGGAACTGTTGCATCAGTTACCGTGTCTCATCCAGGCGAGCAACACTTGCGTATCGACGAATTTTTTTAGGAAGGTGACATCCAGTTTCCGTTTACGATCTTTCAGAGCACCGATAAAGTTGCTATGTAGGTTGCTCTTAATATCTGAGCCGATCTTGATGATCCCATCGTGCAGTATTCGGTTTCTTATATCGGAGGGTATGATCCATAACGCTCCGACCAGTTTATCTTCGGATTGTGGAGGAATTTGGCAGATTAAAACTAAACCCACGAGGTTGCCGAAGATTACAACCTTTGATGTTCTTTGGTGTTCTGTGAGTTGTACTCCACCTGGTAGGCTTCCATAGACTTTATATGTTCTACCCGCGTGGAACACAATACCTCCGACTATCGAAGGTCGCCGTGTAGTAGTTGAGTAACTTTGGGTGACTGTTGACGAACTCCTGCAGCGCCTAAGTTCGACTTCCTTCGAAACCGCAGTTGACTTCCCCTTGTTGTCGTAGATAATGCAGCTTGTCTCCTCATCGGCTCCTTTGAAGGCCTCCCAGAATGAGCACTGCCCATCCACCTCCGTTACTTTCCGAATCCTTTTCAGGCTTGTACTAGCTCCGGAAAGTTTCAGGGCGTGCAAGTTCTTCCTATCGACATCCTCTCGAACGGTGATCTTTAACACTCGAACATTCTCCGCTAGTCACTCTTTCCAATGTTGTTTGAAGTCCTCCACTATGGGCTGGTGATACCGCAATAGTTTAATATACCGTTCTAATTCGTGCAGTAATTTTTCTGTCATAGTTACCTAATTCAGTAATTACAGTCCCGCTCTCAAAAAGCATTCCTTTGATCAATATTTGATCAAATATTGAAATGTACCAGGCTTATAAATCCTGCCATTGAGTTCTACCAAAGGCGCTGCACTTCAAAGTCTAGATTCCCACTGAGCCGTGTGTCAATCAAGCAGCCCTCACTCTCTCTCTCTCTCTCTCTGCTCTCTGTGTGTGTAATGCTCCATATGCTCTGTAGGATGTCTGCAGAGCACACAGGACACCACTTCAATATATTATACCATAGGTTTGTAAGCTATAGCCGTTATTTAAACCAGTTAAAGCCTAGGTTATAATAATTTACAGCGATTATCAGAAAATAACAGCCGCAATTGAATCTCCTCACACTCTCTCTCTCTCTCTCTGTGTGTGTGTGTGTAATGCTACACATACTCTGTACAGGGTGTCTGTAGAGCACACAGGACAGCACGTCCATATAATACCATAGGTTTGTAAGCTGTAACCGTTATTTAAACCAGACCGCCTAGGTTATAATAATTTACAGCAATTATCAGAAAATAAACAGCCACAATTGAATCACCATGTGGCGCTAATGAATGCAAGGGCGGGCGGGTAAGGGCTGTGGAGTATATTCTGAGTTATGCAATGTGTTGGGTGGATGGCTACCTACAACACATTATAATGGGGGGGGGGGGGGGGGGGGCGCGTGCAGGTCCGCAGCTTGTACAAGTAATAATAGTCCACAAAAAGAGAGGGGATGGGAAAACTGGGGTTATATTGAATGTCTTGTCTTACAACGACCTGTGAGCAAAAGTATGGTTTGTCGGATGGTTAAAACCCTCCATTAATTAAAAATGAATGAGCATAATTTAATAAGTATTAATAAACCAATTTGATTTTCAATATTTAAAAAATTATGATTACAATAATATGTTAAACGATTTAAAAACTAAGTAACTAAAGATGTACATACTGTAGTTTACTTTAAAGGAAATTAAGTTTTTAATAAAAATACTGTAAAAGCTTTTGCGGACATAACAAGTCATTTTTCTCCGCAATGTACCGTGTAGGTACTTTAGCGACATAACAAGTCATTTTTCTCCGCAATGTACCTTGTAGGCGATTTAGCGGACATAACAAGTCATTTTTGCCGCAATGCGCCTAATACTCTAAAAGACTGGAGCTCAGATGACGAAATCTGTCAGCTGATTTTCTGTAAACGTGGAACCTCTTTGTTCTGCTCAGCCAATCAGAGCGATTTTCACTTTATGTTGAACAAGGGCCTATGTAAAACCGCGCAATGCATTACGGTCTTTGTTTACCTTTCTGAGCGAGAGAACTGCTTGGAAGTCTTCTGTACTTCTGATTGTGGAAGTTTCAGACTTTGGCCTAAAGATCTGATGGCTTTGATTACAAGAACGTAAAACTATTAACACATCACGCGAATCATATATTGAACATTGCTGCTCATGGAACACTGCATAAGTAACACATACTGACTATTCACCGCATTATTTGCTTCTGTTATTAATTGGTGTTATGTTAATGTATATTGCTGATATATTAGGAGAATACCGATGAATAATCATAAAACCCCCCAATCTTCTTGATTACTGAAGGTTAGAGGAACAGGTTTACCGGTAGCAACTGCGACTTACATTATAGTTGTTTTATGTGTGAATTAAATGCTATTTCATAATCCCTACATGTGTCAGTTGCGATCCTCCTTATATATGATCAAATTCAGTGACGGTCGGCAGATCAGTGTGAAGTAGTGTGAAGTAGTGTGAAGGTTAATAAAGCATCTCCTAAAGAATGCGCTTTTTACGAAACTCAGTAGCCATCTAGTTGTGATTAGTATAAGTCATAACTCTGTTTTTATACTTAAAGTGCCACGTCCTAAAGGAACTGTTAATATTTCCCCAAAAGTAAATATATTGTCAGAGATTATATATTAACGATCAATCGAATAATACAGTAGGTCTACACCGCAATCACTATCAAAGCATCCGAATCCAGTCTCCCTTAACTGTGGGTGAATGGTCGCGCACAGACTGGCTTCGGCGGATGTAACTTCAGTACATTAAATAATCGATATAGGCTAAAGTCGATTTATAAACAAAAAGACAACTAAAATTGGCAGGTTAAACTGCTAAAGGTCTAAAAGCGCGAACATTAATAGTTTTAAATTCTTGATTGCACAGTAGGCAATAAATATTTTGTCTATTATTCTGGTAAGAACAATAATATATTTTTGTTTCTTGATTGCACGTAGGCAATAAATTCGAATGTACCGGTCGGACGGTAACCTGTAGGCCTAACTGCCCAACCACCCGAACCAGTACTTATAGGTGCCAGTATTAGTTCGATTGTGATATTGTATATTGGTAGGCTGTTTAAGAGAGTAGGGACTGTACACCCCTTATTTCTTTTGGAGCTTATTTATTTCTGTCAGTTTTATTTATCTGTAAGTGTAATATTGAGCAGAAGGCGTGTAAGCCCGCTCAAATTGTACAAATAATTTGTAGGCTGGATTGTTGTCTGACTGTTGTTAAGTCTGAAGCGATTGCAGTGTGTGTAGAGTGTATGTCCGATAAAGTACTAGTTAGGAAGGTGGGGGCATCCAGTGTTGTAAGGTAAATCCCCCCCGAAAGAATAAGTCGTACTACTCAGTTAGAACGCCTACTAACTAACCATTTCGGAGTCTGCATATACTGTAGTTTATTTAGGCTTGACAGTAGTCCCCCAGCATTTGGTCTGTATTTTGTTTGTATAGTCTGCACGGGTAGCGTAATATTTATTATTCAGAGTCTATGCGAGTATTCGCAACCTACATAACCCCCAAGTTTATTCCTACAGTAATTGTGCTTGTTATACATACCGTTATAGTTAAATTAACCCCGGTACTACATCAGGGCTGCTTGGCGTAGGTAAAGACTGGTGATTTTGTGCTCTGGTCACTCCAGCAGATACCGTGGTTCTTTTACCTGTACAAGTATATTTAACTGCTGGTTATTTGTTGTATAAGTACTTGTACCTAATTTAGGGTTTAGCGTACAGTGCTTTCCGAAAGTAGGCCTAATTAGTGTGTAGGCAGTATATTTGTGTTGTATAATAGGCATGTTAGCTCTGGTTGGCTGCGGTAATTAACTTCTAGGTAAGGACACTCCGGGTACATAATGTAGTACTTATAGTTTAAGACTATAAGTCGTCAGACGGTGGTATTTTCTTATCTGGACAACGCAATTTACTTACTACTGCTTTATTGTTTTCAAATACCGTAGATTCCTGTCAGTTTGTAAGAACCAGAAATTCTAACTCCTTGTTAGACTGGTTTGTAGATTTCTTGTAAAATTACCCTAAAATTTGTACGTGTAACTTTTGGTGTTTATTTAGAGATTGTAATCTCACACTGTAATTGTAAGTAATTTGTAGTGATAAGTAACTTAGTAAAGTAGAATTATTCGTTTTAGTGTCTAACAGGTAGCACTCCACTGAGAGCGTTCAGCTTCTGTGTAGTGACCCCCTTACCCAGAAATAATAACATTTATTTCAAATATTGTCAGAAACCCTTGTACGGGTACATAATATATTATAAATCAACTCAAACCGATTTATAAAATAGTAGGCCTGTTATACATCAATTAGGTCTTAATATCAGTTGGACTACTGCTTAATAACAGTAATAAAGTAAAGGAAAGTAACCCTAAAATTCCGAAATTCAGTTATCATCAATAATTGACATTACCGGTATTTACGATAGGCTTATTATATTTATTTCTATAAATTTAGGCTAAAATTATATACCGGGATTCTGTAACTAATCCTAGTCTATAATAATACTTATATATACTATAGGTGTATACCGGTATTTACGGTAGGCTTATTATATATATTTATATAAATTTATGCTGAAATTATATACCGGTATTCTGTGACTAATCCTAGTCTGTAATAATACTTATATATATACTATAAGTATACCGGTATTTAATATATTAATATATCGCGTTACACTGAGTAACGGTATCGGTAATTAATCACTAGGCTTGCAGTTGATGCTGAATTACTAGACTTACTTTAACTGTCGTTATAGTAGTAGGCATTCAACTGTAAAATAAATCATGGCTGACACAAAGCAAACACTGTCAGATAGTCTCCTAGAAAGAACAGTCTGTGAATCAGATAGAAGTATAGAATATCTGAGACCGAAGTCCAAGTCCCATCCTACTGTAAGAAAGGTCATCCCTACAGTAGTAGTGTCAGACCCTAGGCTAGTACAGCACCGTCATGGCATCCTCATGGCAATGGAACAAGAGGAACAATTAAAGAAACGGCAAATAGAAGACCGAAGGTCAGCGGCCGCGGCAGAATCTGAAAGGAAAGCGGCAGCGGCTGATAGAAAAGCGGCAGCAGCAGAGGCTGAAAGGAAAGCGGCAGTGGCTGAAGCAGAACGGAAGGCGCCTGAAGCGACTACCCAACAAGAGCTGGAAAACCTTCAGGCGAAACAAGATTATTTGAAGAAACAAAGGACAGCTACTCAGATGCAGTTACTGAGTCGATCTACTCCCAGAAGACAGGGATTTGCCTCCTCCGATGAAGGTGATACAACAGATCCCGAAGGTAGAGGTAATAAATCTCGTTCAAGCGGACGTAGAAGAACGCCACACCGTCAGAAGTTACCTAATTTACCTCCTGCGGTGAGAAGGCAACTGGCTAGTGTAGACTTAGGTAATCATGAACCCACAGACCAAATTATTAGAGTAGACAGACTCCCTACTATAGTAGATGAGCCTGAAATAATTAGGCCTGTTTTCGAAGTCACCCCCTCTGTAAATAGAGACCCCTGTACTTCCAGAACTTAACTCTAAATTCCCTTTGCACAGTACTAAACTACCTGTGCCCAGTAGAGCAGCCCCTGAATCAATACCGGTCCTGGACGCCGAGCAAGACATCAACGATTTGTCGCCCGTCGTCCCTCGTCTACCCGCTACTATGTTGGTGGCTCCCGCTTCGGCGGTAGAGTGGGTGGATGAGCGACGGCGGGTGATGGATCTCCTGCTCGGGCAGATGGGGAACATCATGTACATTCCTCCCAACAGGTCCGAGAGTTGGAGGGGACTGTTCAGCAGTTAAAGGGAACAGTAAGAGAGGGTAGGTTAGAGTTGCAAGAAGTGCAGCAGAGTATCGCGTTAGAACGCGATAAATTGGTAAATATACAAAAGGGTATACCACCACCCCCTGTAACAATGTGTCAACCTGTTAGGTCTGAAGTATTTCATGCGCAAGGTGTGGAGCCTACACGCATCTATACTGCTAGTGAAGTAGAAACTCCTATAGTGAACCCTATTAAGGGTAATTATAAACCTGTTGATAATGATATTCCATATAGACCTGATCCTAATCCGAGAAATTTATATACTGATAACTCGATATTAAATAATACGATGGCCCAAGAAAGTTTTACGCGTCAAATGGCTAGAACTGAAGCCAGTCAAGCGGTAAAGGTGGGAGAGATCGTCAAGTTCAATGGAGATGAGATGAAATGGTTACCTTTTAATGAATATTACAAAGATAACATACAGAACTCTGTACTATCCAACGGAGAGAAACTTAGATTCCTCATCGAGTGCTTGGAAGGACCTCCCAAGTTAATGGCGTTAAAGTTTATTGGACATCCAGATGGATTAAGACAAGTTTGGGATACACTAAACATCAGGTATGGTAATAGGACTAACATAGCTAGGTATTTATATGCGAAATTAATGGCGCCCCGAAAGTTTCTTAGCAGCGGGATTATAGAGTTTTCCGACGAGATTCAGGAGATCTGTAGACAGTTAGACTGGTTGGGTAAGTCTCATGAATACCAGAATTCTATGGTTGTAGGAGCCTTAGCATCAACTTTGCCAAAGGATGGAGTAGGTACTCGCTGGGACAAAAAGGTTCTCTATTTGATGGACCAACAACATAGAGATCCAACCATGATGGACCTTCTATCATTCTTAAACAGAGAGGTAAGATTACAACTCCTAAAACAGTCTAGAGAGAAGACTCCTGAAAGTAAGGTAAGTGAAAAACCCGTTACTAGGAGAGAGGTAACACCAGTGTGTTATACGGATTGTGGGAGTCAGACGACGTCCTACGATGAAAACAGCAGTAAGGACACCGAAAGATCTTATTATGTCAATAGGTGTAATATAATGGGTTTGTTCAGAAGAATAGTAGAGAGCGCGTCACCGGGGGTTGAACCAGCGCTATACGTACGTTACGGCCTAACAGGCCTCATCAGTAGCGCTAACCAGCTCAGCCACTAGCCCCTGACACTCACAGTCCCACCTAATCCACTTCTATTGAACAGGCAGTCTTAAGTTGCATATATTCTATCTCTAACAGCGGACCTAACGGCCTCAAGTATGCTAGAGTGAAACAGGAGGGAAGTACAAATAAATAAATATTCAGCTCGAGTATTGCTGCCAGGTGATATTAATTAAATAAATTGGAGATGAGCTGTTGCAACTGTAATTAAAGGTGTAATATAATGGGTTTGTTCAGAAGTGGAAAAAATGAGAGCGCGTCACCGGGGGTTGAACCAGCGCTATACGTACGTTTCGGCCTAACAGGCCTCATCAGTAGCGCAAACCAGCTCAGCCACTAGCCCCTGACACTCACAGTCCCACCTAATCCACTTCTATTGAACGGGCAGTCTTAAGTTGCATATATTCTATCTCTAACAGCGGACCTAACGGCCTCAAGTATGCTAGAGTGAAACAGGAGGGAAGTACAAATAAATAAATATTCAGCTCGAGTATTGCTGCCAGGTGATATTAATTAAATAAATGGGAGATGAGCTGTTGCAACTGTAATTAAAGGTGTAATATAATGGGTTTGTTCAGAAGTGGAAAAAATGAGAGCGCGTCACCGGGGTTGAACCAGCGCTATACGTACGTTTCGGCCTAACAGGCCTCATCAGTAGCGCTAACCAGCTCAGCCACTAGCCCCTGACACTCACAGTCCCACCTAATCCACTTCTATTGAATGGGCTGTCTTAAGTTGCATATATTCTATCTCTAACAGCGGACCTAACGGCCTCAAGTATGCTAGAGTGAAACAGGAGGGAAGTACAAATAAATAAATATTCAGCTCGAGTATTGCTGCCAGGTGATATTAATTAAATAAATTGGAGATGAGCTGTTGCAACTGTAATTAAAGGTGTAATATAATGGGTTTGTTCAGAAGTGGAAAAAATGAGAGCGCGTCACCGGGGGTTGAACCAGCGCTATACGTACGTTTCGGCCTAACAGGCCTCATCAGTAGCGCTAACCAGCTCAGCCACTAGCCCCTGACACTCACAGTCCCACCTAATCCACTTCTATTGAACGGGCAGTCTTAAGTTGCATATATTCTATCTCTAACAGTGGACCTAACGGCCTCAAGTATGCTAGAGTGAAACAGGAGGGAAGTACAAATAAATAAATATTCAGCTCGAGTATTGCTGCCAGGTGATATTAATTAAATAAATTGGAGATGAGCTGTTGCAACTGTAATTAAAGGTGATCTCCAATTTATTTAATTATGTCAATAAACCGAGGAAAGACGTAAGTAAATCTAAGTCTCGAACCAGTGACAGGAGAGAACAGAAGATAGAATATATAACCAGTGACAGGAGAGAACAGGTAACAACTCCTCCTACGTCTCCTAAGAGAATTCATGGAAGAAAGCCCAAAGAAAGAACAAGGGTGCACAACACAACACAAGTTAAAGTAAGTAACATCAAACCCAAATGTGCATTGTGCGACGGGCCCCATCGTTTAAGTGGATGTGATGAATTCTTGAAGAAATCCCTAAAGGATAGACGTAATGTCATGTGGGATAAGCGGTTGTGTTATAATTGTCTCAGACAAGGACACCAACGGCGGACCTGTTATTCAGGTGCGAGGTGTGCTAAGTGCGGCGCGAAACATCATATCTTGCTGCACACAGAATTTGAAAGAACCCGCACGAGTCAGGTAAGTGAGCCCGAACTACATGTCCAATTCAGTGATGTGAACGACACTGACCACAGCTCTGAGATGGAAGGATTCTACACGGACGAATTCTCTGACGAAAACGAATCCTGTCATATGATAAACACTGCAGTGTATCGAGCACTTACGTATGAGACTGATACCGATAAGGAAGCACAACTGACTAGTCCGGACCAGCAACCATCTTGGAAAGCGCCGGCTTCCAACGTCGGACTCCGGGAATTCCCTGTAGTGCAGCTGAGAGTCCACGGGCTAGGGAAAAGTTTAATAGTAAACGCCCTCCTTGACTCCGGCAGCACAGGTACATTCATCGACAAAGAACTAGCCGAAGACATCTTTGCTGGACAACCCAAGTTCCGAACTAAGTTGAACCTTTCAGGAATTATGCAGGTTTGGAAATCCACAGTAGCTACAGACTACTATGTAGGCGCGTTGTCCACTCCCCAGGATGAACTAGGCGAACATAGTATAAGGTCAGTAAAAATGGTGGCGATAAAGAACTTTGCTACCAGCCAAGTGGAACCTTACAACTGGGATGAAGACCATTTTACCCAGCAGCATGATATCCCTAGATTCAACACCGACTACCCAGGGGTACAGATATTGATCGGCCAAAATGCGCATGAGGCGCTAGAGACATTAGAAAAACGGCCTGCTCGACCGCAACCATTACAAACATATGCGGGAAGAACGAGAGTAGGTTGGTACTTCGCTGGACCTTCCCGTAGAACACTCATGGAAAGACTACCTAACGAAAAGGTACATCAGGTGAGTGAATGGGAAGAAGAAATCAGTGAGGGAGAGACCACAACTGAGGGAACACCATACTCCTCAGATAACGACGATATTAACCAGCCATACGATGAGGAAAATACAATTGATCTCCTCACCAAAAGCCGGACTTGGTGTTTCCATCATCACTATTCTAGGACGAAGAAGAAACCTGGAATTGTATTCGAAACACAACAACTCAATCGCCCAGTTGGTCGTTTATGTTTACTGGAAAGAGACCGAGAACTGTCCGTAGACTGTGGAAGGCAAGATACTCTTCCCACGACCACCTCCTTAATCCAACAAACATCTAGGGACTCCTCAACGTGACAGCGCCTGGAGTGGGTGTGTGACTATATTATTTTATATTTGTTTTTATTATTTTTATATTTATGTATGTATTATTACGTAATTTTATTATAATCGTTTTCTTTAATTTTATTTAGTAGAATATTATTTTAGCGATTATTTAGTAGATTAGTGCAATATATATATTCGTGTTTATTACTTAATTACTTAACATTATATATTTAGTGCAATGGCGAGAAATAATTATTAGTATAATAAGTATATATATAATAAGTATTAGGAATGCAAAGTTCAGATCCTCGTGTCTCGGCTAAACCAAGCTCTGGGTAGACCTTGGAAACGACTTGCCTCTTCTCACTGACATTGCTCCTTGCAATATTGCTCTCATAACGTATATTAAATAATACATATAGTAGTGTGATGTCCCTTTAACATTAGCGTAAAACGCAAAATAAATCTGTTAAACCCTTTGACCATCTGTAATTCTAGTCGATTAAGATATTGCGGCACCCACCGATATACTTGAAAGACAAAATTCTAGAATCAGTGGTTAACGTCCCCAGACAAGTTCTGGAATAATTCGGTGCCCATCTTAAATATTAATTATTTAATATTTATAAAAATCTATTAAAACAAATGTTATAATAGAGTAAATGCATATAAATAAACTCTAAGGAGTTTGTAAACCAAGAAAATCTAGAAATCCAAAATCTGTTAAAATTCAGATCCTTTAAAATTCTGGTCGATTAAGATATCGTAGCACTTACCGATACTCTTAAAAAGACAAATTTCCTAGAATTAAGGATCCTAGTTCCCAGACATGCTCTGGAATAAAATTGTGTCTATTTTAATATTAAATAATAAAATTTACGGGAATAAATTTAAATTCATATCCTCTCATGAATTTGATAAATTGTCATTTTATACAATTTATAACATTCCCAAAATTCCATTAATTAATAGATCATGGGAGCGGAGATTCACCCTATTAAATATATTAGTGCGAGAGAATCTCCAATATATAGTCAATAGCCGATAAAATTCATAAAATCATGTATAAAGGGGAATATTGACAATTAAAGAATTACTATTAAATAGCATCCCAGATCTGTATGCATGAGAATTACCCTAATTCTACTGCTAGCTTTCCATAACGTCACCATAGCAACAACCACGCTAGAATTAGAAGCGAGTTAAAAGAACAACAGAAAGCTTGCCCCACTGAATAGCATACGAAATAAATAGCACACTGCTAGTATCCAGGGATACATAATAATAACGTGGCATTCTGGAAGGCACTTGACTAATGGACAAATGGCCCGAATGTGTACAATTTGTGACAGTTGTGTGGAATTTGTGCATTTATAGGTGAATGTTACTACTAAAGTGTGTTTACAGTAGCGAGTCGCAGTTGTGAAAGTTGCCCTACCTCTGTAGCAAGAACCTGAAGTAATTCTAAGCCCTTGGGACGGACAGTGGAGTGACTCGCGCTGGTTGTTGTTGGTGTTGTGTAGCTACTACGTTGGCGAGAGACACAGCGGCGACAGTACATCAGCGCTGAGGAGCTTGCGCTGTCCGGGGGCATTGAGGGGGAGGCAGCGACAACCGCTAGCCTAAATTATTATTAATTATAATATCGATAAACTCATATAGCAGCTATGACTGAGTTGATAGAAGATGATCTTGGTATCAGGGAGCGATATACCCTACCATTGCAAGCGTTTGTTGATAGTTTAATACGCGGCGACGCTAGTCAACCCACTACGGAGGATGATGGCCGTTATATCGAACCGCCAATGTCAAAGGAACAACTCACGCGTGAATTGGACTATAGAAAATTCACCACTCGCTATATGCATCGTAATGGTACGTATATGGACTTCTTAACTACTGGTCATCCTGTCGATTTACACGATACGGACGATGTAGACACCGAAAGGGAAATGATCCTATTTAAATATCATACCCAGCGGAGTCGGAACGAAAAACTGAGAATCGAACACGAAAAATTATATTCGAAACCGACTCGAAAGAGAAGACGTTGAAGAACCAGATAAGCGCAGTGACTTCAACGTATATTTGGAATTCTTGAGAGAAACATTGTAAAACTGGAGAAAGATCACCCGCGTTTCCCCTACAAGACGTGCGTCTTTGGTATTATTGCGACGAATGCCCTAGACCCAACCAACAAATGGAAAGACATAAACCTCCGCGGAGACGTTGCGTTAAACACAGTTTTACTCGTTATACTTACGGGAGTTTCGAGCGAAACTTGTTCGACGTATCACCCGCGCTCGCTCGACTCAAACGATCCTTAAATAAACCGATGATCCGAGTTCCGGAATACTCGGTCAGACCTCCTCATTCCCTGGTGAGACCTCAGACTCTTGATCCTAATAGTATGACGGATCCTCCTGAACTGTACTCATTGTTCAAAGATCTAGTGTTACCCGAACAATTAGTCGGTGGCACTCCGGTTGTGGGCTCCCTAGATATTCGCCCATCCTACCTAGCCGGATTGGGACGCAGACATTTAATATCGCTGTTCAACCTGTATAATCGTCCCGGTTTAATCCTATACAACCTGTCACCGAGGTGGAGGAGAGAGTTGTACGAAACGCGTTAGACACTATTCGACAAAAGATCGGAAAAGGAACTTACGATTGTTTAGAGAAACGTAAATTGCAGCAGCAAGTCCAAGCGGTAAACGAATTAGCTTTATCTCAGTTCGATCGGGAAATCCAGAATCTCTAAGAAGATATCGAACTTGGACGACCCTACTCTCTGCAAGAGTTTTGGATGAATGCTTTCAACGACAAGCGGAGGAAAATCAGTTCGAGGAGAAGCATATCGATTCCGATAGAGCCCGAGAACGCGAGTTGGAAAGAACCATCAAACCGAGGAAATTTCTCACTACTCACGGTCCACCTACCACTCTCGTGCAGACGACTCGTCAGGGACCAGTAAGAGCTGCTGTCTTGAAACGCGCTCTGAAGGTTGTTCGACCTCGTTCCACTGAGGTTGATATCGATCAACCGGGTAGCTCGACCAGCGGATACACCGACCGTAACCCTAAACCTTCTGATGCAATTGTATTGCACCCTTCACCCAGGAGTTATAGCCCTCCTAGTAAAGTGGCTCGCTCCAAAGAGAAAAGGACTCTTGCTAGCCTCAAAAAACTGCATAAATGCCGTTCACGTAAGAAGGACTAACTGTTTAGAGTATTTTTATATTTTAGAAACTGTGATTTTTTATATTTTATAGAATTAAATCCCATTTTCTGGGAGCGGTGTAAAAGCTTTTGCGGACATAACAAGTCATTTTTCTCCGCAATGTACCGTGTAGGTACTTTAGCGGACATAACAAGTCATTTTTCTCCGCAATGTACCGTGTAGGTGATTTAGCGGACATAACAAGTCATTTTTGCCGCAATGCGCCTAATACTCTAAAAGACTGGAGCTCAGATGACGAAATCTGTCAGCTGATTTTCTGTAAATGTGGAACCTCTTTGTTCTACTCAGCCAATCAGAGCGATTTTCACTTTATGTTGAACAAGGGCCTATGTAAAACTGCGCAATGCATTACGGTCTTTGTTTACCTTTCTGAGCGAGAGAACTGCTTGGAAGTCTTCTGTACTTCTGATTGTGGAAGTTTCAGACTTTGGCCTAAAGATCTGATGGCTTTGATTACAAGAACGTAAAACTATTAACGCATCACGCGAATCACATATTGAACATTGCTGCTCATGGAACTCTGCATAAGTAACACATACTGACTGTTCACCCCATTATTTGCTTCTGTTATTAATTGGTGTTATGTTAATGTATATTGCTGATATATTTGGAGAATACCGATGAATAATCATAAAACCCCACAATCTTCTTGATTACTGAAGGTTAGAGGAACAGGTTTACCGGTAGCAACTGCGACTTACATTATAGTTGTTTTATGTGTGAATTAAATGCTATTTCATAATCCCTACATGTGTCAGTTGCGATCCTCCTTATATATGATCAAATTCAGTGATGGTCGGCAGATCAGTGTGAAGTAGTGTGAAGTAGTGTGAAGTAGTGTGAAGGTTAATAAAGCATCTCCTAAAGAATGCGCTTTTTACGAAACTCAGTAGCCATCTAGTTGTGATTAGTATAAGTCTTAACTCTGTTTTTATACTTAAAGTGCCACGTCCTAAAGGAACTGTTAATATTTCCCCAAAAGTAAATATATTGTCAGAGATTATATAGTAAACGATCAATCGAATAATACAGTAGGTCTACAACGCAATAACGTCAAAGCACCCGAATCCAGTCTCCCTTAACTGTGCGTGAATGGTCGCGCACAGACTGGCTTCGGTGGATGTAACTTCATTACATTAATATATTGTATATAATAATATATACATGGAAAATTATCGAAAATAGAGTTCCAAATATTTCAGATCTAACCTATAAAATTAAATCTACAAAAAACATCCGCAGAGGTCGACTTTGTACCATACCGTCCCTTGCAAGTAAGGCTACATGTCGCGTCTCCTCTCTTATAGACAACAGTTTTTGTGTTATTGGACCTAAATTATTTAACACCATCCCAAAACATATAAGAGACTTGACAGGCTGCGCACTGGAGACTTTTAAAAAGCATCTTGATGCATATCTTTACACCGTCCCAGATTGTCCAGGCTCGCCTGGATACACTGACTCGAGACCTATCCAGTCAAACTCCCTAACTAAGGTACAAGTATTAAAATAAATTAAATGGACTACATTTCTTTCATTGCATTGTCCATTTAAACAGAAGAATTAGCCAGTTTTTGCACAATTTGTATACAATGTATATTTTTACTATAATGTTTTTTTTTTTCTCATTATTAGTTATGTGCATTTTGTGCCTTATTTGCGTAATTTTTACAACTGTAGGCCCGTACTTAATTATTTGATATACTGCAGTTTTTAGGTTTATGTACTTAATTTGGTGTGCTCTACGAGTTCTACCGTGTGAATTTTAAATCGCTAAATATATATACAAGAATACAAGAATACATTAAATAATCGATATAGGCTAAAGTCGATTTATAAACAAAAAGACAACTAAAATTGGCAGGTTAAACTGCTAAAGGTCTAAAAGCGCGAACAAATACCTCATCAGATAGAGTATTAAAATCAAATTACATAAATTTTTTAGAAGATTTTTGATGGTGTCCGCTCATTACGTAGGCCTACATTTCTAGCTTGCAATTTCCAACTTACGTGAATTTTTTATGATCACAAAGCAGTTATGTATAATCAAATTATAAATAAAAATAGATTTTATGGATTTATTTATTTCTTTATTTACATTTATTATGAAAATTAGACACAGGGGCAGAGGGCAAGCTTGTCGAATTTAAACAATTACTGTATAAGAAAATACAATGCAACGGCAGTCATCGCGCTGGCCAATGAAGGTCTTTGGCCTTGATTCTGATTTAAGGAACATTAAAACAAATTTATAATAAGCAATAATTCAAAAATATTCCAAAAAAAGTTTTTCTGAACTAGTTGTTTAGTGTAATAATAGGCCCTACAAGACTCAGTCTGGGACACTACCACAATACAGCCCTACCTTGTAAATCTAATCGATGTCCATCCACAAAATCAAGCACGCTCCATCCGTCGCCCTGATGTCAATCACATAGCGACTTGGCCATTAGCAATAAAAGCCAGTTCTCGGCGGGAATCTGAGTACAAAGGCTTGCCGCAGAAGCGAGATGTAAACTGTTAAACATTTCAATGTCATTTCAATATGAGACAGAAAGTCTGGAATTTCGGTCCGTCGATTTCAAGGTCATTTCAATATACCATCAGTGTCATTTCAATGTCACTGCTATATACTTTCAATGCTATTCTATGGGCACATTTTGATCAATGTTTCATCAAAGTTTGATCAAAGGAATGCTTTTTGAGAGCGGGACTGTAATTTAGTTAATTTGTTGCAGGTGAAATAGGAAAGTTACGAAATCAAGAAATCAAAGGTCTGGAAATACTGATTCCTCAGCAACTGTCTTTCCTGTTATGCATTGCTGAATTAGGTTTATTGCTGGTTTGGAGGCCAGTAGTACTTTCCACATTAATTCATAAGCTTTCAATTAACATTCAAAATTACTTTTTATGTCCTTTATGTCCCACTGCCTGCGTGGATCTCGCACGAGGTGACGTAGTGGTCTGGGATTTGAGGACGGGGCCGGTCTCCCAACATTGGCCATGTAAATAAACCTGTAAATAATATATTGTTGGACTTTTCCCACTCCTACCTAAAAGTTATTTTTAAAGTATGATTGTTTCCTGGTGGTGGGTATTACAGCCATTGTTTGTTTTGTGTTTTTTAGTGTTTGTATTTGTTTGTTGTAATAATATATATTACTGTTGTACTGTACAGTACAACCCTATTTCTACTAAGATCTACTTTTTATGTCCTTTTATTTATGACTTCTTTTGTCCGTTCTTTCGTATTTCTTTATTTCTATCTTTTTTATCATTATCTTTTTCACTTCAATATTTTCTTTTTATATTTATTTTCCATCGCATTATACGCCTTTTTTTCTTTTTCTTTTTCAAATCATTTTTTTCCTTTTTATATTCCTTTTTATCTCATTATACACCTTTTTTTTGTCTTTTTAGATATTTCATCCTCGGGACAAACATATTGTACATAGGTTGTTGGGAAATCAAGTTGGAAATGGCAGTGGGCTCGTTACACCGCTCCAGGGCCATCCCCGGTATGAAGACTCAACGGAACAATGATAACATGAAGGACAGAAATCAAACTAGAGATGGCAGCGGGCTCGTTACACCGCTCCAGGGCCATCCCCAGAAAGAAAACCATCGGGAACAAAACAACACGTAGGAAGGAAGACAAACTCAACGAGAGCAGCGGGCTCGTTACACTGCTCCAGGGCCCGCACCTAGAGTGAAAACCAACGCGATGATTACAATGAAATCCATAATAAATATTTTTGAGGTTAACATATCCATTCAACAAATTTCCATTAAATCCAGCTGTACATCGTCAACATAAACCACCCTGCAGTCTGCGCAGATGCATTCCGCAGGGTGACGCTGGACTTTTCATACATCACACGAGGAAAATGAATTCCAAATCAGGTGCGTGGTAACAGGGTGTCAAAGAAAGTCCATAATCGTTGTCATTAAATCACCATTATTTTCATCAACATTATAGTATGTGAATACTCAGTTTATTTGATTGACTCCTTTACTTTATTTTACGGTCATCCTTGAGAGGACACAAAGTCTGGATTTGGTGGTCGTAGTGTTTCTTTTCAGGGTACTCTACAACGTCATCACCGACTGCTTCTAGTAAATATAAAGTTTAGATTGGGTGATCGTAGTGGCCCTTGGCAGGGCACTCTACAACGTCATCACAAACTGCTTCTAGTAAACATAAAGCTTGGATCGGGCGATCGTAGTGGCCCTTTGATGTTTGGATCATCACGGTGCGGGTGAGACCGACTTTTCCGGGGAAAATCTTGGTAACACGCGCCACAGGCCAATGAACACGATCTTTCAGTTCATCTTTGACAAGCACCATATCTCCAACCGCGATGATTCGGTGAATGTGATTCCATTTCCGGCGGGTTCTGAGTGTTATCAGAAATTCGTGCAACCATACCCTCCACCAGTGTGCTGCCAACGCTTGCGATTTCTTCCAGTTGGCGTGACGACTGATTTCACTGGGATCATATTTATCTTCCAGCATATCCGCAGTTTTCTTAATCATATCACTGCACACGACTGGCGAGTCTTTTGCACTGAAGATACGTACCACCATTATTAAGATGTCAACATCATTCAGCGTGAGGCTGTTTATTTCTGAGATATTAAGTGTCTTGTTGGTCCATAGTATCCGCAAGCTGTCAGAGTCTCTGTCTAGTGTGCGTACCTGATGAAACATAGATTTGATGTCGCATGTAAAAGCCACCTTGTTCTGAGCCTGAATCTAAGCAATACGCCAACCAGGTTGCTATAGATGTTTGGTCCGGTGTATAACTGGCTGTGTAGGGATTCACCTTGGAAGGAGGCCGTGGCGTCATTAACGACTCTCATCTTACCAGCCTTACGCTTTTCTATCACGTAGTGTGTTGGTAAGTAGTATGTTCTGGAGGATCCTTTAATCTCTTCATCTGGTACCAACTCTGTCAATCCGTTTTTTAAGTACCCAGCCATTACTTCATTATATTGGTCCTTAAGGTCAGGTTGGGTATTAAGCCTTTTCAGGATTCCTTTAAGGCGATTCAGGGCCATGCTTGAATTGTCCACCATTACTGTAAAAGCTTTTGCGGAATTAGCTGGTTATTTTCCCCGTAAAGTACTCTGTAGGTGTTTTAACGGACATAAAAGCCGTTTCCTTACTGTACCAGTGTTTTAGTGGACATAAAAGGCCATTCATTCTGTATGTGTACTTTAGCGGACATAATTAGCAATTCTATGACGCAAAAGCCGAAATACTCTTGAAACAGTGTAGTTACTATGACGACAGCTAATAGCTGAGCTGTACACGTGGAGCCTCTGCACGGAGCCTTGGTTCTTTGTTCTGCTCAGCTCAAATGACGACATCTATCAGCAGTGTCCACGTCAGTTCGACCAATCAGAGATTTTCCCTTTGTGTAAAAGCTGTACAGCAGAATCCCATGATTCAGTACTGACGTTTCCCCCACGCCTAAGAACACCGGCCGTGGAATGTTTTCTAACATTAGAGCGTCTTTAATTATAAGATCATCAAACTGTTATTTTGGTTAAGTACTCTTGCTTGTCAGGCACCTGATTAAGCACCCTGACGTAAACTGCTTTTCGCCGCATTATTTACTGCTATTTACTGTGTTGTTAATTGTATCGTTCGTTTACATATTATTATTGGGAAGAATATTGATAACGATCCGAAACCCCAATCTTCTTGATACACTAAGGTTAGAGAGACCGGTTACATATAACAATTTGCGACATACATTATCGTGGTTTGTAATGAGTTCAATGCTACTTAATAGGCCCTACAAATGTCGGTTGTTATTCTCTTTATATATGATTAAAATCAGTGAATATCGGCAATTCAGTGTGCAGTTGTGTGCAATAGTCTGTGTGTGCTTGACCGAGTAACAAAGCATTTCCTAAAGAATGCACTTTGGTGATCTATAAGACATACCGTTGTGTATAGTGTAAGTCATAGCTCTGTTTAAATAGATAGAGCGCCACGTCCTAAAGGAACTTCTAATATTTCCCGAAAGTGAATAATATTTGTCAGAGATTATATATTAATGATCAATCGAATAGTACGGTAGGCCTGCACCGCAATCAAATTAAAGCATCCGAATCCAGTCTCCCGGGTATATCCAGCGGGTGAATGGTCGCGCACAGACTGGCTTCGGCTAATGTTAGAATTATTATAGGTGTTCAATACTTGTCCTAGGCTAAAGTAGATTTATAACCTAGAAGACATATAGATTTGGCGGGTTAAACTGCCAAAGGTCTTAAAAGCGCGAACAATAACAGTTTGTAAAATTCTTGATTGCAGTGTAGGCAATAAATACAGTTTAATATTGTTCTGGTAAGAACAATAACAGTTTGTTAAACTTCTGATTGCGGCGTAAGCAATCGAGTCGTCGAAAGTACCGGTCGACCGGTGACCAGTAGGCCTGACTGCCTGATCACCCGGACCGGTACTTACAACAGTACAGGTACAGCAGTACTATTTCGATTGTGATATTGTATATTGTAGGCTGCTAGGGGATTAGGGATTGATCACCCCTCATTCCTTTGTATAGTTTACTTATTTCTGTTAGTTTTATTTGCCTGTAAGTTGATATTGAGTAGAAGGCCGTGTAAGCCTGCCCAGATTGTACAGATAATTTGTAGGCTGGATAGTTGTCTGACTGTTGTTAAGTCTGAATGGATTGCAGTGTGTGTAGTGTAGAGCATCTGTCCGATAAAGTGCTAGTTAGGAACGTAGGGGCTTCAAGTGCTGTGAGGTAAACCCCCTTTGAAAGAATAAGTCGTACTACTAGATTAGAACGCATACTAACTAACCATTTCGGAGTCTGCATATACTGTAGTTTATTTAGGCTTGATAGTAGTCTGCCAGCGTTTGGTCTGTATTTTGTTTATGTAGTCTGTACGGGTAGCGTAATATTTCTTATTTAGATAATTTGTAGGCTGGATTTTGCCTGGCTGTTGTTAGGTCTGAAGGATTGCGTTGTGTGTAGAGTGTATGTCCGATAAAGTGCCCGTTAGGAACGTAGGGGCTTCCAGTGCTGTGAGGTAAACCCCCTCTGAAAGAATAAGTCGTACTACTCGGTTAGAACGCATACTAACTAACCATTTCGGAGTCTGCATATACCGTAGTTTGTTTAGGCTTGATAGTAGTCTGTCAGTATTTGGTCTGCATTTTGTTTGAGTAGTCTGTGTGCGTAGCGTAATATTTATTATTCAGAGTTTATGCGATTATTCGCAACATTCATATCCCCAAGTTTATCCCTACTGATAAACAACCGCGACCTCTATACTAACAGCAGAACTGTTGAACAGACCAATACCCGTTAATATCCTTCTGCCAACCTAATGAGCTCTCGCCTAACCAATAAGACACAAAGACTGCTCTACTGTTAAGTAAAGGGGATCAGGAGCGTGATATTACTAAATTGTAAAGGTTGCTAAATACAAAACCGCTACTTACCGTTGGATGGCGCTAATCTGCCGTCCGCTAATATATTTACTAATTTTACACAACTCCTGCAAAATCGCTTGTTCCTTTCTCTACCGATTGCTCAATAGAGAGCTAACTGTTCGAATCTATGAGCCACGCAGGAATAACCAAAACAATAAACCCGAGTCGGCTCCCTAAGCTTACTTAAGACGAGTGCGAGAGGCCTTGCACTCAGAGTATTCTTACGCCTAATTCTATCACTATTAAAGCACGCTATTACCTACGTCTTTTCTAATCGCGAATACTGGGGGTTTCTCTAACGTAATGTGTGAATGCGAGAATATTTAAAATATCAAAAATGGTACAGTAATTGTCTCTCGTGGATAGTACCACTCTGGGTCTAAAATTGCCTGCAGCTGGCTTTAGGCCAGCAAATCACTAGCGTTTCGTGCGTACCGAATAGTGCGTTCTAGCTGATTGTCCGCTAATGCAAATAACCGCTCAGCGCGAATAGTTTACAGTACTCTTAATTATTACTTTAGCTACTCTCCGCTATGCTGCGTACTAATTCTTAATTTTACTAATCAATTACAGTCACAAATATTTAACAGCGTACTAATTACTAAGAGTTCCAGAATACGTAATTCTAATTTATCACGCAACAGGTTTCGCTAGTAATAGCCTAAATTGCCGTATTACTTTGACCTAATCAGTAACTAATTGTTGTAACTAAGAAATAGAAATCAATCAAAGAGAAAAGAGCGCCTACCTAAACATTCACAATCATAGGCACACTTCAGTAACACACCAATCAGCGTCAGCAATCACAGTTCGCAATTATGCAGTTAACTACTGTATAGCCCACAATTATGCGACTCACTATTCGTACTACACGCTCAACGTTCGAAACGTTATGATACGTGCAGGCCTCTCCCGGGTACATATAGGACTCCTAACTAACCTGATTCCTGCCCCCCTAATACTAAATAGAGACGAAACCTGGATCATCAGCCCCCTAATTACCGTACCGGCGATTGGTCTGCGTACCACAGCGTTAACTTCCCGACCGCAACGGTGACCCCATGCCAGCGTTGCTCGCTTTGAATCCTCCGCTCTCCCTTAGTCGCCCAACCCCCCGATGTGCCCACCGCCCGCTGGCGCCTTAGCCCTCCATTACGCTAATAGCTACCGTAGCGGCGCATGCAAATCACAAAGTCTGACAGTCTCAGAAATCCCTTAGGATTATTGCGCAGGAAAGAATCACATAGAACCATTAATCAAAAGTAGAAATCATAGTTCAGTTGTAATTAGCAGTAATCGAAGGAATTAATTGAGAAACACAAGCAAGAGTAATCGCACTAGCAAATCATTTCAAGAAATTAATCAAATTGCAAAAATACTCTAAAATCCGTCAAAATTGAATAGAGACAGCTCAGCAAGTACAACAGCAGTGAAGGTTGAATCGATTGATAGGCTCTACCGGCACACCGCCAATTTATAGGTGATCCGGATGGGATGATTCAATAGGGTGACTCAATCGCTCTCCTATTGGCTCTCCAGTCCATGCTAGCATTAGACCAACCTGGAAGCAGTTAATCCAATAAGGAGGCCGGATTGTAGCCCTATTGCTCAAATTATTACCATATATGGTAATGGTTCACGTCTCTGGCTGCTGAATGGCCAGGACGGCGTCCCTATATGCTAGCCCTATCAAACTAATATCAGCAAGCACAAAATCCAGGGTCCGAATAAACTCGCTACCCTGGAACTATCTACATATATCCTAATACAAAATTACGTAGGTAGGGCTACATACTATACAAAATGGATGGTTTCAAATATATGGGCGTTTTGATTTCCCTACCTAAATACCACTGCGTTATTATGCCTTATCTAAAATATCATGCTGCACAATGGACTAATATTACGTACAGTATAACGGACTAATATTGCATACTGCATAACGGACTAATATTACATACTGCATGATGACTAATAATATGGATACAGCGCCATATACCGTAACACCGCTCCAAGGGAAATCATACAATGTTTCCCTCCAATTGTAGAAGAGTATAAGGTGATGTATACAAAACAAAATAAATTTCTTCCAACCAATCTAAATACTTGATACTATAGGTCCTACTATTTACAAATATTGCTATAGATATTGCATAATGAATTACATACAAATTAAATTTACAAATATTATCTCTCTCACTGTTTAACGATTATTACATACAAATTAAATTTACAAAATATTGTTTCTCTTTCGTTCTACTACATAATGATTACTACATACAAAATCAAATATATAAAAATTTGATAGGGCAAGTGAAAGGAGTAAGCCAAACCCGCAGGTTTGTCTCCCCAATCACTTCCTTCGCCTCTTTCATAATATAAATTCAAATAGCTCAACTAGTGTATACGAGTCTAGTCGAAGATTTCCAAATGCTACAACATACATCAGAGCGACGATGATGTATATATCTAGAGTCTGTCGCCCTGTGCTATAATGTATTATCGACCCGCTCCTGGGTTCTTTGGGCTCGCTCCTCTCTTCCGCCCCCTTCCCAGATACACTAATCTACCTCCAGTCGACTCCGTTGACGGCGTCCGTGAGGCGTCACTCCCCGGAACCGGCGACGACGTTCCCTCAGCCCCGACAGATTCTCGGCTGGTACTTCTCCCTCGGCCTCGTCCCAATTGTCGCGCTCCCGTGGTCGCTTCCGCCAACTCTTCCTTATGCAGTTGCGCTCGCGCCTTCTCCGACGCTCCCTGCGCCTTACGCTGCAATCGTTGCGCTTCTATACGCTTGTGTCCTTCTGGGCTCCTCCCCGAGGCGCACCCACGAGGCGGACACCTTTCCACCACCCCTGGGGCCAGTCCGACTGATGTTATTATCAGACCGGGCCGGGGGATGGCCCGATGCTTCCCGGGTTCAATTTTCAATTCCCCGATCACACCGGCACAGCTCGTCGAACGTGTAGCCAGATGGTCGGCTACTGTCAACTTACTGTGGCCTGACTGTACATTGAGCCAACTCAGAGAGTCAACCGGCAGGTGGACCAGTCGATAGCGATCGAGCACCAAGGTCGCCCTTGGGCCTAACCGACGGTCTTGTCCCATGTGGGCTTGCGCTACCCAACATGGAATTTTGACTCGTTTTCACCTGAAAAAACAATACTGTCTGTAGCTCAAAAGCTACTGAACAAGTAACCACTTACCAGTCACTGTACACGTGTACTCAACAGATGTTCACAATATCAAGTACACAAATTGGACACATACCATGCACACACAGAGGACATAATCGGGAAAGACAAAATCGGTGTCAAAATCGAGAGGGACTAGTTGTATCGACTAGAGAGAACATGAGAGTCGAGAGTACCTTATTTTGCCGTCAGGGCAAAATAACTTTGTGTGCACAAAGTATGCTAGGGCGCAGTAAAATATGGTCCTACTAATACCAGCGGCGACTGAGCCAACTGGCAAGGTTTCCCACACTCACTCGCAGTGGCCATACATACAATCACGTGTACTCACGTACCCACAGCAACAGAAAACTCAAAGGCCCAAACAAATCCCAAAAACCAATCAGCTGAACATGGAGACAATAACATATAGTATCAAAAAAACGGAACAGCTGATGGTCAAAGGAAACCCATCCGAGCCCCAAGCAACTGCCACTGATCGCCCACATACAAATCACAGTTCACACCACATGAACCACAAATCACGCCATGCCACCACCCCTACTGTGTACAGGACTGGCAGTACGGCAACATGCCGACTAGACGGAACCACGGCACCATGGCAATTCATGGTTCGCTAGACACGAGGGCCTTCAGTGACTCCCTTGCACTATATACCAAATTTAACGTGCCCCCAGACCCTCACGAGTCCGCCGCCGCCTGTTTTCGACACCCCTATAGAGACCTCACCTCTTTAGGTATCGAATGGTAGTGATCGTCCTTGACTTGACGCTTGTCTTGGACCCCTCCTCCTGGTTCTTTCCGCGAGCCTTGAGCTCCAGCGGTCGTCGCTGTGGTCGCTGCGATCCTTTGTTCCTGTATCCTCTCGGCGGTCAATGAACCCACTGGCACATGAGTCAACAAGAATTCGTTGCGGTATTGTATAGCCGCCATCCTCCAATCACCTCGCGCGCGTACCACTTTTCTAGTCTCCGTAAATACACCCTTCGTGATGCGATCGCAAATAGCAACGAAGTTCCATGTGTACTTATTGTCCATGTTCAATTGTCTGAAGTACTCTCGAACTACGATAACTCCAGTGTTTTGTGGAAGGTCTTGAGCAGTTAGGATGAGCTCCTGATATTGTGGTAGCGATTGTAGATATGGCTCGTACGCAACATGCGATGGGTCTACCGCCCAAAACCCATATCCCGCTTTAAATGGTAACCAACGCATCTGCGCTTGAATATGGTAATCCGCCACACTCTCCCACTTGTCTAACATCTCACGAAGTAGGTTAGCGCTATGGTTTTGAAAGGAATCATCTCGCAGCTGACATCTCGCGCTACGATGTCCCTTTACCCCACAATATCCACATTGAGAAATGAAGACGGTGCACGTGTGAAACGAATGGTCGGTCTCATTACACCAACGACAGACTTTATGTGCCGCCTCCACTACCGCGTCGCACGACTTTAGATTGTGCCTTGTGCTGCCGCACAACTTGCACCTACGCGCTTGTGGAAACCAGGCCCTCTCGTATATGAGGTCTCCAATCGGTTTCGCACTTCCTTCCTTCCCAATGTCTAATACGATGTCGTCCTCTCCAGTCAACGGTTGTCGATCCGGAACAAAGTAAACATCCTCGCCCTTGTCCTCTATCTCCAATATTTCCTCCCGCGTTCGTTTCGGATATGTCTTCTCCACCGGAAGATCTACTCCGAACACCTCTACTAACGTTTCCGGCCAGCCCTCCTTAACAGGTCTATCAGCCTCCGAGTGGAAGGGAGTACCAAACCCGCGGGTTTGATTCCCGAACCACTTCTCCAAAGCTTCTGGCGTCGGATATTCCATCGACGGTCGGTCTCCCAAATCTCCGATGTTCTGTCGATATACTCCTTCGAATATCGCTAATCCTCTCCTAATCATCGACGTATTCTCTAACGATTGGTTGAAGAACGGGGTTAAGAAACGCTTCATCACGTCGGATTGGATTCCCCCTTTCGAGCGAACGTATTGATCTCCTCCAAATACCAATGGATGACACTTCAAAACTCGCGCAACGATATCCGCTAATAAACAAGTCACCGTGTTCGACTCAAGCACCAAATAATATTGTAGCGACGCACGGGGTGGCGCGCAAATGTTCCAATACACTAACGCTTGCCGCTTGAAGTGGGATTTGAACTCCGCTCCCGGTGGAGTGTTGTATTCGCCATACGCCTCCTCATACTTCTTTTGCGTCTTTAACTTAAAGTCCCAATTATACAACAAGTGTGCTATAAAGCCCATACCAGTCTTGGCAGAGTTGGGATACTCCCTATAAATTCCAATATCCTGTGCCCATAGCAACAATAGCTTGGTGTCGACAAACGGTCTCGGCAATCTATCTTCCAGATCAGTCATGGCGTTGAAGTCGCTCTCCAAATCGCTCTGGACTCCCGATCCCACCTTGACGTAATCTTGGTTGAGAATAGCCTCTCTAACTTTCTTTGGTAACATCCTGGCGTCGATACGCTCCGCTCCGTGCATACCTCCTCGCCTGCATACCTCCAAAATCTGTTCCCTAGGATCCTTCCCTTTCCGATATTGTGTCGTTATGATGGGCTCCGGTCTCTCTCGATCCGCCCTCACACGCATAAACACATGAGTCACACCATCGGCCGCACGAATTTGAATACACTTGCTGGTCAAACATTCCTGATGGGACCCTCCTTCATTGTCGTAGAACATCACCCTCCAATCCTGCAGCGATTCCTCCGTCTTCCTCCACTGACGCTGAATCTCGTCTGATGGGGTCCACATGCGCTCGATAGCCTTGTGGTCATCATATCGGGTATAAGAACCCTTCCTCCTCAGCCACATCTGGTCTACCTCCTCGTCGTCTGGGAATGTAGCCACCGCGACCCATACCTTGATGTACTTATCCAACCATCCGAATAGCTTACTCTCCTTCCCCGGAGCTCCAATCTTATCCAACGTGTCATAATCTGTGATCTGCATTGGGACATCACGCAAGAACTTCGCGCATAAAACTTCCCGTAGACAGTCAACGTTCCAATGGTCCGCCATTCTTACCATCGGCAAGAATCGTATCGCTTCTCGCGACTCCGGATGATCTACTAATATCGCAGGTTCGGTGCCGTCGGAATAATACACCGGTCCGGGTTGAGATACGACCTGTGGAACAAATCCGGTCACTCTCCTCGTCTCCTCTTGATGTCTATCCGCGGTCTTATTATACTCCGCTATCCTGTTCTCAAATAACTCTTTCGCCTTCGCCGCTCGCTCCTCCTGCCGCAACGCGTCTATGTCGTCCTGATGCTCAGGCGTGAGGCTTCTCATTCGGTGAGGTGAAGTAAACGTAGTCCAGGGACTCGAGAGCTCCAAACCCGCGGGTTTGGTACCCGAGTCCCGCGCCGCTTCGCGCCGCGCCTCTAGATCCTTGTAGGCTCGGTACAGCGAAATGGCTGCTGCCGTCTCTATCAAACTGGGTGTCGAACAGGGTTTAATCTCCGTATACGGATCTAATGTCGTAATGGTCGGCGTAATGAGTCTCGGAGGTCGCTTTCTGCTGAAGTCGATACTGATCATCGGGTTGCTCATCGGGTAACCTCCCTCGTTGTATCTAAGGAATTGGTGAGCTGGACATCGCGTTAATATCGGTTCCGGATGTTGCTCGTCTAATCGGTCGGGAATCGCCACGTCCTGTTTATTCATGCATTCACCACACTTGTAGAAGAGCTTGTACACGCTGAAGACTTTCAGCGTCTCCTGATCCTCACCTCGAGTCCTCCGATACAGATGCATTCCGTCGAACTGGTCTCGGACTGCAGGTAGAGGCTCCTCATGTCGTAAATACATATTCATATGGTATAGTCGTGCGATTTCCTCGTCCGGATCTGCGCTAATGTCGCACACGTCCAAAGCGAAGTCGTAGGGATACCGCGTGCGATACTCTCTCCGCAAGACTTCCATCCGGTCCCCCAACGCTCTCATTCTTTCTCTCCGTAATTCTTTATCATAACTTGGTTTGTACTTCCCGTTCAGCTCCATCACGGACCGCCCATGGTAGTAAACGTTAGAGTCTTTACATCCTGGTCGCGCGAATGGTAGCTCCGCCTCCTCTCTGGCAGTAAATCCTCTGCGCGGTTGCGCTCTAATATCCCTCTCCATTATGTTACGCGTATATACATATATATATATCCCAATAAGTGCCGTTACGTAACCAACTACACTGTGGGTAAATCAGTTAGATGTCGCCGAAGGACAGACCTCCCGAACCCCCCCCCCCCCCCCCCGCCTTCCAGCAGTTCAGGTTCGACTCTCTAGATCCCGTCTCTTCCTAACTAACTATCCTCTAACCTATTCCCATGCATAGCGCAAAAACTTTGGAGATAAACTGGCCGTGACCAACTCACTTTTTGATGCCCAAACTACTCCCATTACTCGTACTAAACTACAGTAGTTAGAAAGGACTATAGCCACAATACTCGACTATACCAAACCCACAGGTTTGATAATCGAACATCACACATCCTGCAAACTACTGAGTGGGGTCCATGTACGCCTCTGGTGCTACTAACCTTTAGCACCTTAGTTGCACTGTTGGCACCAATCTGTGGAAGTTGCTAGACTCAATTTACACTCCTACGTAATATAGCCGTCACCATGGTTTCTAAATGCTATTTTCCAGGCTTCACGACTTTTCAAATTACTGTTTATCTATAGACGAATTCTAAAACGCGTCTATACACAGCGTCTGGAATTGTCTTGGGTTCACTTTTAATTTTTTAAAATTTTCTAATTTTCCAAAAATTTTGAAAATAAAATTTTGTTTTGATACCCACCAGACAAAACTCAACGCAAATCACCACAACCCCGCTCCTATGCATTTCCTTGTATTTGCATACGAGGAATGCATACGAAGTGAGTTGCGTCCAGCACTAACTCTGTTTTGAGGCAGGAGACAAATTATAATCTCCCGTCTCGATACGTGTCTCCTCTAATAACACAATATCTTGGACCGGTCGGTCCAAGGTGTGTAAACCATTAGTTTTACACTTTTTTGGGTGCGGACACTTGCATCTAATTTTCACAGTGACTGTGCGCACTATGTTTTGCACGTCTGGGTGTGTGTGCAAGATCACTCCCGTCTCCCAATACTTTCTCTTGACAATGGGTTCGGTTATCAACACGTAATCTCCCTTTTGGAGACTCCGAACCGTTTTGTACCACTTTGTTCTGGTGGATATGGTGGGAAGATAGTATTCCCGCCAATATTCCCAGAATGTGTACGCCACAAACTGTGTTACTTTCCAGCTTTTACGACTATATAGGTCGGCACTAATGGGTTCTGATGCCGGCACAAGAAATGCTGGACTCTGCATTAGCAAATGATTCGGCGTTAATGCAACACCGTCTGGCAACATAGCTATCGGCCTCGAGTTTAGGGTATGCTCGATTTCAATGAAAGCTGTGACCAGTTCGTCGTCGGTAAGTTGTTTGTTCACAGGCAATGTTTTGGCAATGGCCTGTTTTACAGAGCGAACTAAACGCTCCCAACTTCCTCCTCTCCAAGGACTTTCAGGAGTATTGAATCTCCATTCTACTCGTTGCGGCAAAAGTGCTGCAGAAATTTCCTTATTCTGTGCTGCTTTATGAGCCGCGTTCAACTCGCTATTCCCTCCGACAAAGTTTGTACCCTTGTCAGAGTAGAACGCCTTTACTAGTCCTCTCCTGGCCATAAATCTCTTTAAGGCCAGGAGCAGAGATTTGGTCGACATGTCTGCCACACGCTCGATATGTATGGCTCTACTCGCCATACATGTCAGTAGCAGACCCCATCGCTTGTGGGTCAGCCGTCCACTCTTTGCTTCAATCGGACCAAAACAGTCCACCCCTGTATTCGTAAAGGGTGGGTCATATGCCTGCACTCTCGCTTCCGGGAGTTCAGCCATCTCCTGTTCCAATACTCTGGCGTTCACTCTCTTGCAAACCAGACAGGCGTCGTACATAGTGCCAACTGCCCTGCTTGGCTGCAATAGAATGAATCGCTGTCTCGCTGCCGACAAACAGTGTAACTTTCCCGCGTGATGCAACCTCTTATGTATATCCCATAGAATCGCTCTTTGCAATTCTATTGGGTGACTAGGGATTATCACTGGGAACCGAAACTGTGAGTTTATGTCGACAGTCTGGATTCTCGATCTATGACAAATTAAATCCTTATGGATTAATGGACTCCATTTTCTAAGGGGTTTATAGAGAACTGGTCGATGAGCCGATAATAGATGGAATTCTTTCGGGAAGGCACACATTTGATAATGTTTCAAATGCTTTAATTCCGCTTGATCAATCTCATCCTCTGTCAGAGGTTGTTTCAATTTCCGAATTCGCTCACTATTGGTGCTCAATGGTTCTCTCAAATGTTTCGAATGTTTTAAACAAAGGTACGAAACGTATCGGCTTAACCACGCAGTTCTTTTTCAAATTGTCAGCCAAGAGGCAGACGAATTTAGTAATTTGTCATAAATACTGCATGACTCTAATGCCAGCGACGGTTGTCCGCTAACTAATGGAAGTTTCGAATCAAAACCCACAGGTTTGGAAACCAAAGGATCCATTGTGTCGGTCATTTTCTGTCCGTCACTTACCAACTGTGACTGTCGTCTAGTCTGTAAGGGTGGTTTTACGTCGTAACTTACCCTTCCTGACCTAGTAGTCACGTAAGTCTGTTGGTCTGACAGGTCTCCGGGCCGCTCCAATGACTCTTCAGGCCGCTCCAATGACTCTTCAGGCCGCTCCAATGACTTTTCAGGCCGCTCCAATGACTTGAGTTTGGCTTTAGACTTCGACTTAGAGACTTTCTCCACCTTGACTTCTGCATCTTCAGGCATCGGATTGGTCACAATCTTTAGTCGCTCTGGCCAATGTTCCTGTGTCCTCGTTAGAAAATCAGGTCCATGCAACCAAAACTCCTGCGACTCTTCCTGACAGAATTCCGCCGGCATTGCACCTCTCGAAGTTATGTCGGCCGGGTTCAACACTCCCGGACAATGTCTCCATTGTTCCTTCGTCGAAAAATCAACGATCTGAGCGCGTCTATTGGCCACAAATGTCTTTAGTGCAATATTGTCGGCCGCAATGTATACTAACACCAAGGATGCGTCCGTCCAATAGAATAAGGTCAATGTCGTGTCTAACTCCTCAGTTATTTGCTTACTTACCTCGACCGAAACTACAGCCGCCTGTAACTCTGCACGAGGGACAGTCATGTATTTGACCGGCATTGTCTTTGATCTAGAAGTCACAAAAGCCGTCTCAAACTTGTCCTGACTTACCTCTCGGCGAAGGTAGGCTACCATACCAAAGCCGGTGTCACTTGCGTCACTAAATAGGTGGAGCTCTAAATCAGCTGGGAATACCAGCTGATTCGGAAAGTAGGAACGGGGTACATCTATATTTTTCAATAGATGCAACTCGGCTTCCCACTCCCTCCACTGCTTTGCATGTATAGGAGATATTGGTTCGTCCCACTCTAAGTCGGACAACCAAATTTTCCTCATGCACGCTCGTGCCTGTAATATAACCGGACTGATAAAGTTCATCGGGTCAAATAGTCTACTCAATGTCGATAAGCAAATTCTCTTAGTCAAAACTTTGTCTGGGCTACTGGGCTCAAATCTAACGCTTACCTGGAACTTATCTGAGTTCGGGTTCCAAGCGAGTCCCAGTACTCGCGCCATGGGGATTGGTTCTACCCCCAATTCTATGTCTCCGCTCCCGCGATCCTTTACCGGGAACGACTCTAATAGGGCCTCCGAGTTCGTAGTGAACTTGGTTAGAGGAAAACCCCCTGTAGCCAAGCACTCCTGTAGGCCGTGAGCCACTTCTATGGCTTGTTCCGCTGTGTCCTTGGACACCAATCCGTCGTCCATATAGAAGTTTCTCAATATAGACTCGATTACTTCTACTGGATACTTACCAATCTGGGCTGTTGCCGTTTTCTTTAAAACGAACAGCGTGCCATTTGGACTATCGCGGGCGCCAAATATCCTAACGTACATCTGGTATGTAACCACTGGGCCGGATAAGTCTTCATTCTCAAACCAGAGAAAGCGAAGGCTATCCTGGTCTGCCTTACATGCTCTTACCTGGTGGAACATCGCCTCGATGTCACAAGTAAATGCGAATCGCCGCTGTCTAAAACGCAACAGTATTCCAATCAAATAATTGTTCAGGTTGGGACCATCCATCAACTCTGAATTCAGGGACATACCTCTATAGACTGCTGCGCAGTCGTTGACTACTCGGACTTTGTCTGGCTTGTCAGGGTGAGTCACATAGTGGTGTGGAAGGTAATAAGTCTGGTCTGTCACTAAGTCAGGGTCCTCTACCTTCCCAGCAAATCCCTTGGCGAAATAGTTGTTGATCTGGGCGCAATACTTCTCCCTAATGTCCGGATTCTTCAACAACCGAGCCCTTACTCCGTTCAATCTTTTCAAGGCTAAGTTGTAGTTGTTCTCCAACTTAGGTGGTTGTCGACGCCACAACATTCCAACTTCAAAATGTCCAGTCGGTAGTAGACGTATGGTATCTTCCATCATCTCCAACGACCGTTTCTCATCAGTAGACATGGCTAGGTCATATCCACCGGGTTCCATTGCGTCCCTATCCAGCCATTCGACGGTTCTAGCTCCTGTCTCGAGGTCCTGGCGTATCAATTCCTTTTGTAATTCCTCCTCACTGTATTGGAAAATGTCTAGGTCTCGATATTTAGCCACTTGACCCTCCACTATGTCTGTATAAGTCAAAACGTTAGTCAAATAGGTAGCGTGGGCCGCTGAACCAGACCCACGGGTCTGATAACAGTAGTCCTCGGGTTCACTATCTGTCCGGTCATTATGAAGTGGTTCCGACAACCTAACATTATCGGGAATCAACTCCTCGTCTGACTCGCTAAAGTCACTATAGTGGTCAATACAGGTTCTCCTAAACTCGTCTATGTCTGGTGGTTCTACTAACGGTGGTTGAATTATAGGCTGTAATTCATCGTATCTGTTCATTGGCTTGTCGCCACCTGTAAACTCATAAGACATGGGTACTCGTGTATACCAACCTAGTATGGTCCTATGGGCATGTGGTCCATTGACATGCGGCTCAGCTGGTCTCGTTTCCCATATCTGGTGTGCGATCAGCTGTTCTGCACCAATCAACATAGAAACATTCCTATAACCTACCTGGTGTCTGGGTATCCTGAGCTTGTCAAAATACTCCTGTGCTATGGGACTCATCGGCGGCACCTTACCTAACTGCCTGCCGAATCCCTTCATAGCTAGACACTTAAATCCGTCCAATGGCAAAGCTTTCTGTTCTTGTCGAGTATGTTGGTCTCTCGGAAGTAGGGAGTCTAGTTCTACCGAAATTCTGTGTCCCTTGAGGTCTCCTACCCCATGCATAGACTTCAACTCTATTTGGATCTCCTCAGCGTTCTGGAAGCTAGAAACAGCTCTCGCCACTTCCTCGTCGATATAAGATAATGTGGACGCAGTGTCCAACATCACATATATTCGTTTCGATCCCTTATCTCCAGTGAGTTTCACCGGAATCACGCTAAATATTTCCGACGTGGCCGATGATAAATACGTCCGCGCGCTGGTTGATGAACTATCCGCGGTGAAACCTTGGCAGGTCACCTCTCTTGCGCTCGACTCGCCATCCTCATCCGACGAACCTGGTTGGTAACCATCGTCTTGGATGCCAGTGTACGTATTCCTCCTTATCGATACGGGTTCTTTGCTCCCCTTCCTTTGAGGATTTCGCTGTAAGTAACGGTCCGTTGGGGTATGGAAATCCGCATGTAGCAACTTGTGATGTAGTCTGCCGCATTCCATGCATCCGTCCTTGCTGTTCGGGCACTGCCGCCTTACATGGCCTGGCGCAAGACATGCCCAACAGGTGTCCAACGTCCGCACTTGAACTCTTCTCTGTTCCGAATTTAATTCTTTGAACCGTCTGCAACTATCTAACTTATGGTCGTCAGATCTTACCTCCTTTAGTAAACAGTATTGGCAACCTACAAATCCATCCGGCAACTCCTGTTGCTTTAACCTAGGTCTATCTAACCACTCACCTGACCATACTCGCGAGTCTGATCTAAAGGCTGGGGTACTCGAATTATATCTGTCTACTGAGTTAAATGTCACAGTGGTCCTGTCATCGTCAAAACTTACCATAGACTTACCGGTAACAGGTTTAGACTCCCTCATATTCTCTTCTGAGAAGTTTGATTTCATCTCTGCTACTGCGTCTGTGGCTATCATGTCATGAATATGCTGAAGTGTCAATACTTTACCTTGGCCCTCCAACTTATTCTCTAATTTGCGCCATTTCTGTCTGTAACGCATGTTTAGACGTCTTATTACGCTTTTCAAAACTTCGGCGTGATCACCATGATGAGGTAGATTCACCGTCCTCAAGATGTCCAATGCGTTCGAAATAGCGTTCGCTAAGTTCAACCGCGCAAACCAAACTTGGCGGTTCGCCAAGTACTCGTCCCGTCGGAGTTTCTCTAAACTCTTCATTCTCTCGTTCGGTGTATAGTGGTGCGGTGTTCCGATGACGTAGATCCTGCGCGATAGGTGAAGCACTAATACCAACTGGCGTGCGATATGTAGAGAACGGTTTAGCGATCCGTGTACTCGTAATAGCTGGACCGGGTATAGGAATTCTGGTCGTCGTCGACTCGCGTATAGCCGGAGTTCTCGCTTCCTGTTCGGCCTTCTGCAGTGCGAACAGTTCTCGCAACTCTGTCCCTACACTCGCCCCACATTCTTCGATCATTCGCATCCCCTTCTCGGCGATTTCGTTCGCCTTCCTAGTCCGTTCTTCGCTCTCTAAACTTAATCTCGCACTTTCCAACTGCGCCAGTTTACGTTCTTCTTCTTCCCTCACTCGTCTCGCTACGCTCTCTTCTTCCAGTCGCGCCTTTTCTTCATACAACATCTGTCGCTCCTTCTCAATCTCGAGTTCGCGTTCCTTGCGTTCGCGTTCAAGTTCGAGTTCGTGTTCTTTCTGTTCGCGTTCGAGTTGGAGTTCGCGTTTCTTCGCTTCCTGATCGCGTTCGAGTTGGAGTTCGCGTTTCTTCGCTTCGCGTTCGCGTTCAAGTTGGAGTTCGCGTTCTTTCTGTTCGCGTTTCAGTTGGAGTTCGCGTTCTTTTCGTTCGCGTTCCGCTTGCTCACGCTTACCTTTGTCTTCCAACTCCCGCAACTTTGCGTCTAACTTACGTGCGCGCTCCCGTTCCCGCTCAGCTTCCTTCCGTGCTTCCGATGCACGCAAAACTTCCGCCTGCTGTTCGTCTAGTCGGCGTCTTCTCTCCTCCGCCGAGTTGTGAGAAACAAGGGATCTAGCACATATAACTTTCCCTCGCGCGTGACTAACCTGGGAATCGCCGCTGTCTCTGGATGCATCGTCGGGTGGAGTCAACGTCCTCTGTTGAATGTTCTCCGTCGTCGGTAGCACCTGGCCTGGTACAACCACTCCATTCTGCATCAGCCAGCTAGTAACTTCCCTCTGATAACGGCGCTCTTCCTTATCTTGGATCTCTTCTCGCTCCACTAAGTCTCTCAACTCAGCGTCACTCACCTGAGTCGCCTGCGCTTGTGATGCCCATAGCAGCCAGTTCTCCGTCCTAACTCGTCGGAATCGCTCCGATAACTCGCGGTGCTCTAACAAGGCTGCTAAAACCCTGTCGTAAATCCTCGTTGCTACGTCGCTCGACTGAGACTCTACTGCCTTCTTTGCTAGGACTGCAAGCTCCTCCGTCTGCTTGAATAACGCTGAATTATATCCTCTTCTAACCTCTACTAACTCTACCCTCCCGATGTTCGCTGAGTCAGCTAACATTTTCCTTACCTTGTCCGCCGTCCGAGTTATATGTCCGGCATGCGCGCGAAGTTTCTTCTTTATCGCGATATCAAGTTCTCTATCACTTACCTGACTTACACTCGGTGGACTTGAAGGATTATTTCGGGAACTACGGGTACTCCTTACAGCCGTTGGGACCACGGCACTTACCATACCCACAGGTCTGGAAACCGGGCTCCGGGCTCTCGCTTCTGCTACACTATCCTCCCTATCACTCACCTCTGTCCGGGCTGCCGTACAGTCCTTCCTTACAGTAGCGGTAGGGGATCCTAATACTATTACTTGAGGTTGCTGTTCTTCCTCACTAGTCACTGTCTCGTCCTCCTGTTCACTTACGTCAGCGTCACTCGCTGCGTCGTCATAGTCGGCATTGTCGTCAACAGTAATATTGACGCTATCGTCAGTCGGCGGTCCAGCCGCCGTCTCATAGCTGTCCTCTAGTGCCTCCTTGTCTGAGACACTCATAGTCTAAATAATGTTTGCCTTCCGGCAAAAATCTCGCAAAGTTCGAGATATAAATATAATTTAACCGAAATACGGTCAAATTATTTGTCAAATAATCAGTTGGTCCAAATGTCAAATAAATTCGCAATGCAATATTGTGAATTTAATGGCCCCGGGGTATATAGTTATAGCAAATACTAGCACAATATTTAAACAAAAATATTATTATATAGCTACTATATAGCATTAAATACCGGTATAGCACAAAATAACCTTGAATCTAATACAAAATATTCAAAATATACTTGCCGCCCGAATATTTCTAATTTTATATATATAGCTCTAATCAACGTAATTTTAATTTCAAATATTATATGTATCCACTAGCGCGTGGCTACATCTTCGGGTTGCGACTCTCTCTAACTCTCTCTCTAACTTGAGCGATTCAAAAAACCATGGCCGGCTAAACCTAAATATCCTAACTAATAAATTGAGTTCAGCTTCGCAGTTAAACAACCGATAATTTTTTACTGCTTCCACAAACACAATGGTGCCAACAGAACAACTACGGCCCGAAGAAATGTTATTTAACCCGAGGAACGAGTTATAAATCCCGAGGCGAAGCCGAGGGTTTATAACTTGTTCCAAGGGTTAAATAACATTTCTGAGGGTCAAATTAACCGGGTAAATAACAAAATGACAGGGTAATAATTTTGTTGTTACATACATTCTGACCAGAGATTCCCTAGTGTTCTAAAAGGGCATTGTTTGGGGGTAAAGTATTAAAATGGGGCATGGATATTTTGGGGGATAATACAGTAGTCAAAACAACAAAACAACTATTGATAGTGTTCTAAAAGGGCATTGTTTGGGGGTAAAGTATTAAAATGGGGCATGGATATTTTGGGGGATAATACAGTAGTCAAAACAACAAAACAACTATTGATAGTGTTCTAAAAGGGCATTGTTTGGGGGTAAAGTATTAAAATGGGGCATGGATATTTTGGGGGATAATACAGTAGTCAAAACAACAAAACAACTATTGATAGTGTTCTAAAAGGGCATTGTTTGGGGGTAAAGTATTAAAATGGGGCATGGATATTTTGGGGGTTAGTACGTAGTCAAAATAAACAAAGCATCTATCGATTCGTAGTGTTCTACGAAGTATTTTAGTCAAAACACCAAATAGCGTTAAATAAAGTTGACAGTTAAATAGTTAAATAGCAATAAAGTTGTACACCACCAGGACTAAAATCGGGCTCAGATAATAGGATATGTTGGGGATTGTACCATTGTAGGTATTCTGGGATTAGTCTTTGGGGTGCCTGAAATAACAATTCGCAAATTCAAGAAAAAAAATCAGATATATCAATTGCATAATAATAATGCAGCCCATTAATGAAATACAATTCCCAAATTTATTTGACTTTTTTATAGCACAAATTATGGGGCCTACACCAGTACATCAGGAGTACACTTTGCAACGAAATCAAATATAAATTTGTTAACTTAAATTCTCAAGTTATGTACTGTAGTGCAAATAAATGACGTAAACAAATAAAGTCTTATCTCACAGAACTCTAAGGTCTATAAAATTAAATTCCCTGCTAATAATTATTATTATAAAATTAAATTCCCTGCTAATAATGAATATAAAATTAAATTGGGAGTTAATTTGAATCTTAGCTTAGAAAAAAGAATAAAATCGCGTCTTTAGATTACATTTTGATAAATTAGGAGGGCCTTTCGTTTTCATCTGTAAAGATCGCGCTCTGCTTGGTAGAATCATTTCCAATAAAGACCTGAACAGGAGCATTGAATATAACATCTTTAAAGATACTCCCTCCGGGTTTCAACATGACACCTGATTCATTAACGTTATGACTACCTGTAGTACTGCTTGTTCCAGAAAGATACTTGTTTAACGTGCCGCTAATCTTCACCTGGTCGGATGAAGTTGGTTTAAGATAGGCTGAGGTAGTACTAAGGCGTTTATGTCCAAGATGGCTTTGGACATAATTGACTGGTTGGCCACCCTTCACCAAGGCCGTTGCTGCCGTTTTTCGGCAACTCATTGGGGTTAATTTGCGTCCGTCTTTGTTAATTCCAGCCGTTGAAACCAAGTTATGGAATAATGTGCTGAATGAATTCTTGCCAATTGGTTGAATGGAAAACCAGTTACCCCCATCTGAAGGTACATCTTGTTTTGGCCGAACCCAGTATGGAGACTCCGATGCACTATCTACATTGCCTTCGGGGAACCTGTGCTTCATATATAAATCATGCAGAGTAACAATACAACAGTCGCGATCGTCCTTGTTTTCAAACGCCTTGATCTGGTAGTGTCTAGGGCCGCTAGAGCCACGACGTGTTTTAGTATCACGCTCGACTAAGGTTAGGAAATACAACTCATCATGTATGGAGTAATGCTTTACAACGTCGCCAACCTTAACATCACGCATTTCGTGACCGGGCCGTGTACCAAAGTGGTGCACAAACAACAAATAGAGTGTTTCACTGAGCATCTTTGGCGTTGAAGATCCAATAAGGTTTTTATCTTTAAAAACCTGAAAGTCCCTCTCTTCAAAAGCATCACTCGCGTTAGGCAAATTGCCCTTTCCGGATTTCTTTAATTGCTCCATTCGAACACGAAATATGTCTTTCGTATCTTTAAACTCAGTCAGTTGAAGTACATCTCCCCGTCCCAGATCCTTAAAATGGCGGAGACAGCCATAATAGTAACTGTGCAATGACGTTGTTTCGAGACGTTCACCATTCTGCTTCTTGTACCGCTTTAGGAAGCTATTAAAATAGTGTGCCAACTCTGCATGGGCCATCGCATCAACCGGAACCTCACATTTAATTGCATTTAGAAAAGTATTAAAGGAATTAAAAGCTGTTTTTGTATTGTCTTTCGTGTGTTGATTCCTATTATTCATAATATAATCATTGTCGCTAGTATCCTCCTGAGAGAGACATGGATTTACTGGGGATGAAGCCACCAATGGACAACCTTTAACGCTACCATCTTCCGATTCCTCAATTCTCAACAAGTTTGCACGTATCAGATTTCCTGTCGCCGCCGTACTGGTCATCTCAGGTGCAGGTTCTCTAGGACTACCGGTATCAAACTCAGCAAAAAAAGACAAAAGGTCTAAATCATCCATATCCATTCAGTTTCAGTATTATATAGAATCAGTATATAGGAGGATGGCAGAGGTAACAGGTTAGTTTAGTTAGTATCCACTAAATGGCACAGCAGTACTGCAGTACAGGTGACACTGTGACAGGTACCGGTATGTACATATTTCTACTCTGCTACTGGTCTAGAATTATGTACACACAACTACCCTACCGCCTATACCAATCAAACACACGCAGTCTGACTTTAGGTATCAGTACTGCAACTGCAGTACGGAAATATCATAATGTTGAATTCAGAACTCAGGAACTGCAAACTGCAGTACAATACCTCACCACACTGCCATACAGCCATACCACTGTACCAGCTTACCCTTACAGCCTTACAGGATATACAGGGCAGCTTAGGTACCGGTCAGCCGGTAGCCTGGTAGCGTATTCTAAAGTTTCAATAATGATATGTACTGTAACAAAGATTTACCCTCGGTGAATGTTATAAACCCTCGGCTTCGCCTCGGGCTTTATAACAGCCACCTTGGGTAAATCATGAGTCTGACAGTTGCTTTGCTAAAATTCTGTTGTTTTGCCCTAGGGAAAACAACAACATTTCCCATAGAAGACCATTGCACAGTTGTTTTAACCCCGGATTTGTGTGTAACAACTAACCTTGTTTGCTGTGAGATTCCACGTCCGCGTCCAAAGATTCAGGCCCTTCGCTGATTGCAAACCGAACCCGCAGACCCACACGAACCCCAAACTCAGAAGTCCCGTCTTGCCATGTATCTCCAGATGGTATAAAATAACTAAGCGGTTACCTAACATACCGGTACAAAACTCTAGAATTTTACAAAATAATTTTGACCGAAACTGAATTCTCGCAAACCTAGCTAATAATTTTCAAAAAACTTACTAATTACAGTTTGCCCTAAGGCCTAAGGAACTGCTGTATTCGCAATTAGCAAAAACGCACTACCGTACATCCACTGTATGCAGTACAGTAAGTAAAACAGTACACCAACCTAACAGCCTAATGATACTGTGTGTGGTACGGCAAAACAAATGTCCCTTCTACCGTACGCAGTAACAGCAATCAGCCTAATGTACTACTGTACTAGTGTACGCAGCCAGTGAATACAGTAATCTAAACTAACAGCCTAAAGGAATATACTCAATGTCTTACTGTACGCTAGCCTATAGCCTACAGCAGACGATCACGTGCTCTAATTTATTGCCTAATACTATGATACTACTATCAGCCTAAGAATACTCTATTGACCGCTGCAAGCAACAGCCAATAACACGTATCACTGATAAACAACCGCGACCTCTATACTAACAGCAGAACTGTTGAACAGACCAATACCCGTTAATATCCTTCTGCCAACCTAATGAGCTCTCGCCTAACCAATAAGACACAAAGACTGCTCTACTGTTAAGTAAAGGGGATCAGGAGCGTGATATTACTAAATTGTAAAGGTTGCTAAATACAAAACCGCTACTTACCGTTGGATGGCGCTAATCTGCCGTCCGCTAATATATTTACTAATTTTACACAACTCCTGCAAAATCGCTTGTTCCTTTCTCTACCGATTGCTCAATAGAGAGCTAACTGTTCGAATCTATGAGCCACGCAGGAATAACCAAAACAATAAACCCGAGTCGGCTCCCTAAGCTTACTTAAGACGAGTGCGAGAGGCCTTGCACTCAGAGTATTCTTACGCCTAATTCTATCACTATTAAAGCACGCTATTACCTACGTCTTTTCTAATCGCGAATACTGGGGGTTTCTCTAACGTAATGTGTGAATGCGAGAATATTTAAAATATCAAAAATGGTACAGTAATTGTCTCTCGTGGATAGTACCACTCTGGGTCTAAAATTGCCTGCAGCTGGCTTTAGGCCAGCAAATCACTAGCGTTTCGTGCGTACCGAATAGTGCGTTCTAGCTGATTGTCCGCTAATGCAAATAACCGCTCAGCGTGAATAGTTTACAGTACTCTTAATTATTACTTTAGCTACTCTCCGCTATGCTGCGTACTAATTCTTAATTTTACTAATCAATTACAGTCACAAATATTTAACAGCGTACTAATTACTAAGAGTTCCAGAATACGTAATTCTAATTTATCACGCAACAGGTTTCGCTAGTAATAGCCTAAATTGCCGTATTACTTTGACCTAATCAGTAACTAATTGTTGTAACTAAGAAATAGAAATCAATCAAAGAGAAAAGAGCGCCTACCTAAACATTCACAATCATAGGCACACTTCAGTAACACACCAATCAGCGTCAGCAATCACAGTTCGCAATTATGCAGTTAACTACTGTATAGCCCACAATTATGCGACTCACTATTCGTACTACACGCTCAACGTTCGAAACGTTATGATACGTGCAGGCCTCTCCCGGGTACATATAGGACTCCTAACTAACCTGATTCCTGCCCCCCTAATACTAAATAGAGACGAAACCTGGATCATCAGCCCCCTAATTACCGTACCGGCGATTGGTCTGCGTACCACAGCGTTAACTTCCCGACCGCAACGGTGACCCCACGCCAGCGTTGCTCGCTTTGAATCCTCCGCTCTCCCTTAGTCGCCCAACCCCCCGATGTGCCCACCGCCCGCTGGCGCCTTAGCCCTCCATTACGCTAATAGCTACCGTAGCGGCGCATGCAAATCACAAAGTCTGACAGTCTCAGAAATCCCTTAGGATTATTGCGCAGGAAAGAATCACATAGAACCATTAATCAAAAGTAGAAATCATAGTTCAGTTGTAATTAGCAGTAATCGAAGGAATTAATTGAGAAACACAAGCAAGAGTAATCGCACTAGCAAATCATTTCAAGAAATTAATCAAATTGCAAAAATACTCTAAAATCCGTCAAAATTGAATAGAGACAGCTCAGCAAGTACAACAGCAGTGAAGGTTGAATCGATTGATAGGCTCTACCGGCACACCGCCAATTTATAGGTGATCCGGATGGGATGATGCAATAGGGTGACTCAATCGCTCTCCTATTGGCTCTCCAGTCCATGCTAGCATTAGACCAACCTGGAAGCAGTTAATCCAATAAGGAGGCCGGATTGTAGCCCTATTGCTCAAATTATTACCATATATGGTAATGGTTCACGTCTCTGGCTGCTGAATGGCCAGGACGGCGTCCCTATATGCTAGCCCTATCAAACTAATATCAGCAAGCACAAAATCCAGGGTCCGAATAAACTCGCTACCCTGGAACTATCTACATATATCCTAATACAAAATTACGTAGGTAGGGCTACATACTATACAAAATGGATGGTTTCAAATATATGGGCGTTTTGATTTCCCTACCTAAATACCACTGCGTTATTATGCCTTATCTAAAATATCATGCTGCACAATGGACTAATATTACGTACAGTATAACGGACTAATATTGCATACTGCATAACGGACTAATATTACATACTGCATGATGACTAATAATATGGATACAGCGCCATATACCGTAACACCGCTCCAAGGGAAATCATACAATGTTTCCCTCCAATTGTAGAAGACTTTAGCGGACATAATTAGCAATTCTATGACGCAAAAGCCGAAATACTCTTGAAACAGTGTAGTTACTATGACGACAGCTAATAGCTGAGCTGTACACGTGGAGCCTCTGCACGGAGCCTTGGTTCTTTGTTCTGCTCAGCTCAAATGACGACATCTATCAGCTGTGTCCACGTCAGTTCGACCAATCAGAGATTTTCCCTTTGTGTAAAAGCTGTACAGCAGAATCCCATGATTCAGTACTGACGTTTCCCCCATGCCTAAGAACACCGGCCGTGGAATGTTTTCTAACATTAGAGCGTCTTTAATTATAAGATCATCAAACTGTTATCTTGGTTAAGTACTCTTGCTTGTCAGGCACCTGATTAAGCACCCTGACGTAAACTGCTTTTCGCCGCATTATTTACTGCTATTTACTGTGTTGTTAATTGTATCGTTCATTTACATATTATTATTGGGAAGAATATTGATAACGATCCGAAACCCCAATCTTCTTGATACACTAAGGTTAGAGAGACCGGTTACATATAACAATTTGCGACATACATTATCGTGGTTTGTAATGAGTTCAATGCTACTTAATAGGCCCTACAAATGTCGGTTGTTATTCTCTTTATATATGATTAAAATCAGTGAATATCGGCAATTCAGTGTGCAGTTATGTGCAATAGTCTGTGTGTGCTTGACCGAGTAACAAAGCATTTCCTAAAGAATGCACTTTGGTGATCTATAAGACATACCGTTGTGTATAGTGTAAGTCATAGCTCTGTTTAAATAGATAGAGCGCCACGTCCTAAAGGAACTGCTAATATTTCCCGAAAGTGAATAATATTTGTCAGAGATTATATATTAACGATCAATCGAATAGTACGGTAGGCCTGCACCGCAATCAAATTAAAGCATCCGAATCCAGTCTCCCGGGTATATCCAGCGGGTGAATGGTCGCGCACAGACTGGCTTCGGCTAATGTTAGAATTATTATAGGTGTTGAATACTTGTCCTAGGCTAAAGTAGATTTATAACCTAGAAGACATATAGATTTGGCGGGTTAAACTGCCAAAGGTCTTAAAAGCGCGAACAATTACTTTGTCCGGGTCTTTCCACAGCATCGGAGATCTCCAATGTCCATCCTTGAATTCGGCTTGGTCCATGAGTTTCATGCAGAATCGATCTTCCTCGGACAGTGCTTCATCCCTTTCCGCGAATTCCTGGGTTTCGAAATTGAAGCACCTCGTCATCTCCTTCTGGGTCCTTTCTGATTCTAGGAATAGATCCTGACTTTCGAATGTCGTTAAACAATGTCTAATGTTAACCAGTTTATTCTCAATCTGGCATTTTGGGAGATATGTATATGTGTCGACAGTTTCCTCTTTGATCCCACATAGAGTCCATCCCAAAACTGTCCTTTCGGCGTAGAACCCATCGTTTGGTCTGATGGACCTGGCTATATCGCCTGTGGGTATGTGGAATACTGGTGTGTCGAGTCCAATCAGAATGCTGATTTTATTTACGTCCAACTTTGGACAATAAAGGTCCACATCGGCTCTGTCTAATTGTATAAGTGACGCGAAGTCCCCCGATTGTCGAAAGTGTACACATAGATCTGTATGAACTAATGCATTTCGTATTGTGAGGTTCACGCCCTCATATCCACGCATTAGACCGCCAATCTGTAGCTCTACCTCACCAGATTCGACTTCTCTATGGTCGCTGATCGTTTGTATCAGCCTCTTGTAAGGTTCGTACTGTATTCCGAGCTGTTTGATAAACTCTTTGTCAACAATAGTTCCATCAGATCCATTGTCCAAAAACGCGAGAGTCATTAGCGATCTATTAGTCGAACTGTCGGGCGATCCGGATGGAGATCACCTTTGCGAATACCGCATAGTTTTTTCGAACCATGTTTACCACATGTGAAACATTGGTGATATATTTTATTGGTCTATAGTTATAAAGTTCTATATTTCTCTTTGCCCCTTCCTTGGATGCGGAGTGGTATGATGGCTTGCCAGATTTAATGTTGTTTAGTGCTTCTTGCCCTCCTCATTTCCCCTCTAAAAGGGAGAGTAGAGAAGTCGAAATTTGCAGGGATTTGTAATAACGTGTGGTGTTGATTGTCGCTACAAATGGCGCAATATGATCTTTTTTCACACTCTCGCATGTAATGACCTGTTCCCAAACATTTGAAACATCCTTGATGCTTCATGATGGTTTGGAAGCGGGGTATCAAGTCTGCATACTTGAACTTTTGACAGAATTCGACAGTGTGGATCTCGCTGCAGGATATACATAAGAAAGTTTCTGGGATTCTCTCTCGTTTTGGGGCCCAGTTAGCAAAGAAACAGGCCCATTCTTCGGCCGTTTCCAAATCATCGTCATCCTCATCTTCTTCTTCCGACATGTAGATAGCCATCGTACTGACGGGTTGAAGAAAACGGGGTTCTGGGGTGGGGATGCGTGATCGAGTTGTTGGCTCCCCTCACCCAGCTTTGAAATGCTGAGAACTCCTGGATATTTTGTGGGTCTCCTAAGGAACCTGCTTCCTGGACGAGTCTTTCTATCGTTTTATTTATAATGGTCCCTGTGTTTCCATACCTTTTATTTGTACGCCGCGGACCATTCCTCATTGCCCCCCCCCATCCCAGTCAAAGTTCCAAGTAATTCTATTTCAGAAATTAATATAAATAAATTTATCATATAGATTTCTCCACAATAATTAAAAAGTGGGGTCTAAAAGCGGACAAAAAAACCGCCATTTTTTCGACGATTTTAAATTTTTTTTGAAAGGCGCTCTACAGTAGCTCGAAAAAACCCTAGGTTATTGCTTAGCCGACGCCGGGATACGATAGAAGGGATTAATTAGTGAATTCGTTTTTTTTTTCAAAAAAGATTACCACGCCTTTTTCCCGAAATTGTCCGTCAAAGTTGAAAAAACGGACAAAATGACTTTGCGGGATCCGCTACAACTCGGCTAATATTAATCGTACGGGGACGAAAGTAACGCGGTTGGAAAGGGGAAGAGTGGTACTACCTTCATATCGAATGGGGGTAAGATATTTATTAAAATTTCGGGTGGAAAAAGGGGCCGTAAATTTCTACGTTTTTGTCCGTCTTTTTTGTAAAACTTATTTCCGAAATGTTTAATTCGACAACGCGGGTAGGAATCCACTAATTCTTTTATGAAATTCGTAGAAGACCATTGGGGCTACGTTCCTATCGAATGGGGGTACAAAAAATATGTCGGCAATAGGGGCCAAAAAGGGCCAGAATTTGTAAAGTAGTTTTTATCGAATAATTTTTTATTTTTAACTTTAGTTGGTTAAGGTACATTCTATACAGTCAATATCCATACGGGGAATTCAAATATGCTATCGGTTTTGCTCCAAGGATGATATTAAAAAAATGAGGGACAAAATTATAATTTCGCGCTTCAAACTTGCTTCCAGGGAAATCGTCTAGCTCGAAAACAACTTAACTTAGGGGAGATTTGTTTACACAGACTTATAGTGCGTTAAATTATCTATCTAACAGCGTTAATTACAGCGCCGAAGCTATTATACAACTGGAGCGGCAGGCGATCGTGTGAAATTTAATATTTATAAAAAGGGACGAAAAATTTTTTTTTTAACAAATTGCTACTCCATTATAATTTAGCGTATTGCGCCAAAAGTACTGTACCTGTAAAAAGTATCAAATTAACTCCGCTATCTTTTATCTTAACATATATAATCAAAATTACGAATTTTAAGGGTCGAAAAATATCGCGTTATTTTGGCCCTTTTTTTTAATTTTTTTGGGGCCAAAAATAACCCCTTCTCAAAAGATTAAGAAAAAAATTACGGCAAAGAATATACCAATTTTATTGAATTTGGACCACCAGAACCGAAGTTAGAGCGATTTTAGTGAAAAAATAAAAATAATTTTTTTTGCAAAAAATTAAGAATGGTCAATATTGGATTTCGAACCCGCGAACTTAGGTTTCATTAAAGTGATTGATAACCACTAGACTATGTGACCAAGAGAATTTGAAATTTTCGAGTGACTATTTTTAAACATCAATAACTTCGGTTCTACTGGGCCGTTTGATCGGAAACTTTTTTCATTGGATAGAGGATAGATTGTAGTGTGTGAAATAGGATAAAACTTGGGAAAAGACTTATGTGCACTTAGTGAAAATGCACTTAAATAGTGAACATTTTTTGATATTTCAAACACTACTATTTCCAGTTCTATTCATCGTAGAATGTTATTTTTTGGATTAAAATGTAGTTTGGAATGATTTCTAACTATAATCGTAACATTTGTTTAACTTTTTATGTCTATAAAGTGACTTAAAATGTCCATGAATATGGTCCAAAATCGCAAATCCAGATTTATTAAATTGGATTTTTGACACTTTTAGCGACTGACACTTGATCATACGAAATCGTAGATCGGTAGAGGATAAACATAAGTTTGTTAAATAAGAGCCACCATTACGATCTGCTAAAGTGCATTTGTACAAATAAGTGTGCAAAAGTGCAAATTTTTTAATAAGGTCAAATTATATAGTATTGGGTTATTTTCTTTGCAGATACTTTATTTTCATATTAATATGTTGTTTGGACCTTACTGAGCGCATTAGGGGATATGCGTACAAATTACCGGCCCTTATGAGGCTTCGATTGGGTAAATTAATAAAACATAAGGTTGTATAGTATAATATTCTAAAAACCAGTGTGATATTAAATGCACTTTAAATAATAAATAGAGATCAAATAACAAATGGACCACACAATTAAAAACTCGCACAATTTTGTACTTATTATATCGCTTCAAATTAATTCAACAGTGGATATTTGGGGGAAGGGGAAAGTTACAGTGTGCATTCGGGGGAAGTTTGGTGAACTGCATTTATGCAGTGAATCCAAACTTCCCCCTTTGATATATCATATACTTAAGACATGCTAGGGTGACGGGGAAACATTTGTTACTGTCACACTTTGCTTCCATTTATACTATCCTTTATTATTACCCCAGTCAGATAAGAGATAATAAATCAGTAAAAACTAAACTAAACTGTCTTTCATGCAAACAAATTTCTAATTAAAGACGGGTGAATGACCATTACCATGGAAATAATTTTAAATATAATTGTATATCAACTATTTGGGGAGGCTTCCAAGTTAAACCCGAAAACAATTATTTTGTTACATATATAGTAAATAACGTTGTATGTTCTTCTTCCTCTCATAATAAAATATAAATGAAATATCTCAGATCGCTATGCCCTGTAACATTTCACAACCAAAATATGTAAGTGTGAAAAGTGTAGGCCTACCACACACCGCCCAAACAACCGCAAACGCATAGCCAACAAATTTAACAAAAGGTTACATACATGTTGGGTTCATGACGAGATGAGTGAAAATTGATCGCGTAATATAAAGTAAAAAATTAAGAGCCGGGCTGGCTCTCCTCCACTTTCTTACCCAATGGATATGTTGTTGTAATAATCTAACTAGAAAGGCATTTCCTTAAGGAAATGCAACCACGAAGCTAAGGAAAATTAAACACACTTTGACTCATCAGTTCATTGGTTTACCTAGTTAAAAGTCATATGTCTTAATTAAACTCCCATTACCATGGCAACTGGAGTTTTCTAGAACTGCTCTGTTTTACATTAAGATCAAGTTTGTGGTTCCAGGTGACACAAATTGACTTCAAGGAAGTTTCATTGAGTAGTCGATGTCCAAAATTAAAGATGTATTTTTGTTAAAACATCAGTTTGCAGAGGTTGTCTTGGAAACTGATAAATATAACAACGTTAATTGGATGCAGAATTGATGATATAGTGGGTGTAGGGGTTGGTCCCAAGTCGTAATATCTTAATGTTATGGTTTAAATAATCATTTTATAAATTTGAACATTAGTCTGGTTGCCGTGGTAACTAAATTTTCTAATTGACCTCAATAAGCGCAACTATTGTCCTTATCATTGAGTTGAAAAACTTCAAGTTTCGATCTATTATGGTTGTTGTACAAATAGAGTTAATAATATAGAATTTAATGTAATAGATTTTAATAAACTCCAGTTACCATGGTAACTAGATATTTCTAGAAGTTTTGAGTTTTTCAGAAAGTTCCAAATAGGAGTCCAGATAACACATACCCAGTTTCAGGGAATGTTATCGTTTAGTCTATGTACAAAATGAACAATTTTTGTGTCAAAACATCTGTTTTCAGCGATTGCCATGGAAACTGAAAAATATAACAACCCAATTCGTATGCAGAATAAGTCATATAGTGGGGGTAGGTATTGGTCCCAAGTCATAATACTATTAACTTGTGCTTCAAATTATCATTTTGTAAATTTTTACATCGTCTAGCCTGGTTGCCATGGTATCAGGATTTTTTAATTTACCTCAATCTGCTCGGCTATGGCCCTTATAGTTGAGTTGAGAAACTCCAAGTTTATATCTATTGTGGTTTTTCTACAAATAGAGTTATGAATATAGACTTGAATGATATAGACTTTATTAATATACAGTTACTAAGGTAACTATATATTTCTGGAATGATTTGAGTTTCACTAAAAGTTCGAACTAGTGGTCCAAATAACGCATTCCCAGTTTCGTAAAATTTTATCGCGAAGTCTATGTCCAAATGAGTAATTTTTATATAAAAACATATGTTTTCAGCGGTTGTCATGGTAACTGCAAAATAGAACAATCAAATTCGGACGCAGAATAAGTTATATAGTGGGGGTAGGGGTTGGTCCCAAGTCATAACACCTTAACCTTAGGCTTCAAATTAACATTTTATAAATTTTAACATCTGTTTAGCCCGGTTGCCAAGGTAACTGGATTTTATATTTAACCTCAATCGGCTCTGCTATGGACCTTATAGTTGAGTTGAGAAACCCCAAGTTTATATCTATTATAGTTTTCCTACAAATAGAGTTATAAATATTGACTTGAAATACATAGACTTTATTCTAAGTCCGTTGCCATGGAAACCAGATTTTTCCTGGATATGAGACCCATCCCACACGACGCGCCTTGATGAGTAGTATATACATGCAAAATTTCAGGGTACTTTTAAAGGCTAGTTTTTTCCCCGACCAAAAAACACTAAATCTGCCTCACACAAGTAAAATAGCCCACTATGAATAGACCATCTCAGCTAAGGAAAATCTTTCTTAGCGAAAGTAGTTGATTTTCCTTAGCTTCGTGGATATTGGGGCGGCTTTCTCTCGTTGCTGCGACATTGATGTGTAAAATAGTTAGTACAATAATGTATTTGCCGGCACCTCAAAGTTTAAGAAAAGTTAGGACTATACTGAGGAAAATTGGCGTTAGCAGTTTACGAAATCTGTGGGAATGGGGGAACCTTCAGATGCGAACAAAATGTAGGGTAAACCGGGGTTGTATGGCCATGTGGGTTGTATGGCCACCCTTGACATAAAGTGTTATAACTTTACTTTATTTTAATGTCGGTCAGTTTTTATTACTTCTAAATGAAGCTGAATAATTTTCCAATAAAATGACAGCTAAACCATATCTTCAAACAGTCAAATGATTCCATTATTTTACAGTGACATGGCAAAGTTCCAGTTCATGAAAAAGTACAACTTTTAGGTTTTGTGAATTTAGAGTAACACACACTAACAGGTGCCTTTCTGGAACAAGTTAATGCTTGCCCATATTGTAATGTAAAGTCATTCCAATGGCCATACAACCCCATGAGAGAGGTGCTAAGGCATTTGAAATTTATACAATATTGGTGGCCATACCACCCCGCCCTGGGGTGGTATGGCCACCCCAGTTTAAAAAAAAATCCCCCCTGGGGACCTGGAATCGAAAATTACCATAGGTTTCAAAAGTTTAGCTGAGATGTGTAGGTTTCTCCCTAGGGTTGACCATGATGGTTTCATGTAACTGTGCTCCCGTGGGATTAAAAAAAGTTAAAAAAATGGCCATACAACCCCAGCCTACCCTAATATTTTGAAAAAACTGAGAATTGAAAACTGAAACTCTTCTTACTGCTTACAGTTAACCTAAATCTTATAGTAGGCCTAATGTTAAACTACCGTAGTCCTACCACCTACAGCGCTACAGGCAGACAGGCAAACATGATATTTTACTTAAAATGGTGAACGTTGAACTGCTGAACTAGGATGTCTGGATGTAATGTCACAAAACCAGAACACAAAACCATACATAGAGACATAATGCGTAATGCTAGGCTGCTACGTACCGCGCACCAGTACCCAGTACCGTACGCGTACAGCAGTAATGCGGTAATGATAACCCGCCACCAGTCATCATACAGCACCAGCACAGCATAGGCCTACTGTACTTACTTACAGACTGACTGAAATACCATGGCAGCATGGTACTGCTGTCAGGCTGTGGGGCGAGCCACGAAGTGAGTGAGCCTTAGCGTAGTGGTACCATTAATCAACCTGTCGTTCTGTCGTTCTGTCGTTCTGTCGTTCTGTCGTTCTGTCGTTCTGTCGTTCTGTCGTTCTGTCGCGTTCAATTTTAAACGTTAATAACTCGGCCAATCTTTGATGAAATCTATCCAAACTTGGTACACATGTTGTTTGGCAAAAGTTTAGAAATTTTCCAAGTAGAATTTCAGTGTGGCCTTCGAGAAGCTAAGATAATAGCAGTTAATTAGTTAATTAAGTTATTACGGTAAAAACACCATTTTCAACCTGCCTTTTAAAGGAAATTAATTGTTTTACAGTATAAGATTTAAATAATTATAATTAAAAATTATACAGATGTAATCCCCATACGCCATTCTATTATAGTTTTTAATTAGTTCAAGTGATTTGCTTTAATAATTGTGTCTTTAATTGATCTAAAGTAATTAAAACGGCAAAAAAAATTTATTCTCATTAAATACTGCTCATTTATTGGCCAACATGCTGGTACATAGATGGGATGTGTGTGTCATTCCCAGTTGCTGGGAATGATTATTGGTCAAGTCTCTGCTGCTGGCTGGGAGTTGTTGCTAAGACTAACCAGAGAGGAATAGTAATAGACAACCAGTATTGCTATTCCAGCCCAGACAGCATTCTTTAAATTCACTATAAATGTTGTATTGCTATCTCAGGTGAATGACAGATATCATAACATAAATACTATCCATGGCATGGCTGTTGTGTAGGCTTCTGAACTAGTTTATTCCACAATGTATATGTCTGGTTATTTTTTAATTGAATTTTTGCAAAGTAGTAAAATTAATGTTCTTAAAAATAATATTATTATTTTATATGTAACCTAGGAAATTAGCTACATTTTTTCGCTGCAGCTTTAAGAGTGTACATTAATTTAATATTATTTCAATACCCATATTACTACATCGGCATAAGATGCGTTGGCGTTGTATCACACATCTCCACATATCACACATATCCACATAGATGTATCAACAGTTACTCGCACAGTTTCGAAACTTCGCATAGTTATAACTGTATAAAGATCGTCAGTCTGCGTTTAGGAAAAATATTTTATAACAAAACAGGACAAGCGACGAGCGCAACGAGGCATATAATGAAGACGAGTACTGCGTTGACTAAATTATTATATAAACCACCTGGCTTCACATATTGATCGCATCCCTAGTTATTATTATTATAAAGAACGTCCTAGCCTGCGTTTAAGAAATATATTTAAATACAAAACAGGACGAACGCAACGAGGCTTATAATGAATACGAGTACTGCGTTTATTATATTCCTATAAACCACCTGGCTTTGCATATTGAACGTGCGATTGGAAATAAGTTCGTGTTACCCTTCCCTGGGTGGTAGATGTCGCGGTTATGTATTGGTGGTTGGGAAGGGTGGGGGGGGGGGGGGATTAAAAGGGGTGAACACGTACTGTCCCCCTTTCTTTGATTGATTGGTGGTGTGGGTAAATTTCTCAAAACCTGATTTTGTGATACAGTCGCTCAATTTTAATTTGTATCTCATAACTGGGCCTCGTGCTGCGCGAAGGCCCCACGAACGTGTACTCTACTGTGTTTGACAGGGTTGTACCAGGGGTCTTACTTTTGTACCTGGCAGCCTGAGGGGCTCTTACTTTTATACCAGGGGGGGGGGGTCTTACTTTTGTACCAGGGGGGTCTTACTTTTGTACCAGGGGGGTCTTTCTTTTGTACCAGGGGGGTCTTACTTTTGTACCAGGGGGGGTCTTACATATGCACCAGGGGGATCTTACTTTTGTACCAGGGGGGGGGGGGGTCTTACTTTTGTACCAGGGGGGTCTTACTTTTGTACCAGGTGGTCTTACTTTTGAACCAGGGGGGTCTTACTTTTGTACCAGGGGGGTCTTACATTTGTACCAGGGGGGTCTTACTTTTATACCAGGGGTGGTCTTACTTTTGTACCGGGGGGTCTTACTTTTGTACCAGGGGGTCTTACATTTGTACCAGGGGGGTCTTACTTTTGTGAGGTCTTAGGTCTTTGTTTTGTACACACCCCCTAGTTCGGGTAACCCTCAGAAGCGCCGTAGCCTGGTAGCACAAGCACGTACAGTACCAACGACATTTCGCCACACAACCGTCAGACCGTAACTATTAATTTGATTTGGTTATTAGTAGCTGGTTTGCCGCATTGCCAATGCGACTCGGCGATGACAGGATGACACTATGATGGTTCGCCTTTCGCTTTCATCTAAGGGCGAAGGGTAGAAAGCGGTCATCTGCATCACCCACTGGCTGACTGGCTAGAGTTTCCCGAGGATGTTCCGCACAGCAAGGTACTGTACTACTACTAGGATCGGCATGCTGCATTGCAGCTGCATTTTTAAGAATGCTCTGCCGGCTTATCGACAAAATAGCACGCCACAACTCCCTATCACCCATGACATTTGCTACATCATCCGCATCTTCAAGGCCAGTGTCCTTTAACATGCGTCTCAAGAAAGTCATGGGCTGTCCACCATGCTTATTCACTCCATGAGGCTGCCAAAGTACAAGATTATGCACTGGCTAGTCCCCACGGCGAAAGCAATGTCCTGCAAAGCGGAGGCGATTTTGTTCTAGTGTCATGCTTGGGGGAACCAATGAGACACCTCCAATGTTATATAGTGTCTGGTTGGAGATGTGTGCATTGTACTTGACACAATGAACCCAGCGTAGCATTCTTGTGAATGTGCCATCCAGAGATTTGGTGTCCTCAGCAGTTAGAGCCCAGCATGGACTCCCATAGAGGAGTACTGGAACTACTGCTGCTCTAAATAATCGGACCTTAAGTTTCCGATTAATTCTCGGTGACTTCCAAATCCTGGAAAGCCTATTCAAGGCTGCCCATGCCTTTCCCTTACGTATTCGAAGGTCCTCACCTGACTTCCGGATCCATGATCCCAGGTAACAGAAGTCGTCCACATGCTCAAGCATACCATCCTTTGAGCTTATGCTCATCCGATCAGAGACTTGCTGAGGACTTTCAAAGTTAACTGTCAAAATTTTGGTCTTTCTGGAGTTAATAAAAAGACCAACACTAGAAGCAGCATGTTCTAATGAGCTGAGGAGCCGTTGGGCTCCCTCTAATGATTCTGAGAGTACTCCTAAGTCATCAGCAAAGTCTAGATCAGTTAGGTACTTGGCAGGATTTCCTCGACTTCTGGAGCCAGTAGGTGGAGTTATCATCACCCCATCATTATTATGATGATCTAAGGACATGCGTAGAACATAGTCAACCACAATAATGAACAAGAATGGTGCAAGTGTGTCTCCTTGGAGGACGCCCCATAACAGCCAGATGTCTGTCTTTCCTTTTTGATAACTCTTCAATTATCCTTCTAAGTGCCAAAATGGGCTCCATGGTCCCACGACCTTTACGGAACCCATTCTGATTTCCACGGAGCAGTCTCTCAATGGGATTCCTGATGCGATTTAATAGAATCCTATTGTATAGCTTTGCAGCAATCGAGATCAAGGTACTGCAGCAAAGGTACTGTGGCCGGTTCCCGGTTGGGTCGTTGCAACAAACTGTTACACTAAATGAATTTCCCGGAGTACCAACAACATGTACACTGGTATACCTTCGACTTTAGTTTCTTCAGTACTTCGAGTTTAGTTTATTTTAAATCTAATAAGTGTATGTCACACATCATGAGCACAGCAACTATATTTTACTTTCTTTTTTTTCTTTAGTAAAAGTGCAATTAACAGCATCTAGAAACTGCCATAACCATAACATTACCTAAAAGTTCAATTAAATCAAATCTACAAATCTGCAGCCCACTGTTCTTCAAATTAAGCCAAGAATTGCCCGCACTAGCTATGCTATTTGGGAGTACTTCGGTTAACTCTAGCTATTGCTGTTTATCTGTGCGTGTACTGTATGTATAAAGTCTTATTGTGTGTGTATAATAAACTGTGTGTGTATCCAATTATTCGCCTCAGTAGTATATCTCGTACTCAACTAATATTTCCGTAAGTTTCATACTTAATGATCTCTCCATTCCATAACACTGGTTTAATTATGTCTATTGTCGTAAGTACTCATTAATTTGTATCTCATGCAGTAATCTAGACCTTTAGAAGAGCTACACTAAAATTGAATTGAATTGAATTGAATTGATGGATGCCACGTCAAACTCCGTCTGTTGAAGAACGACAGATTAGCTCATGGAACTCGAAGGACTTCTGGACTTGGTAGCTGGGTTTGTTGAACTTGATGCTGGGATCTACTCCTGGGTGCACGATATGCCATGTACTGCAGATCGTCTGTCGTTGCGACACTGCCTGGGACCAAATAACCAACTGTCCATTGGTCGCAATTGAGATAAGTTGTGACAACGGTGAAAAGGGACACAGATCCCAAATCCCTTATTTGGAAGGTCGTCGACTCTGCAGCTCTGGGAATTCGAAACACTAGAGTCAGTTGGAGTTTATGACTCGACAACTTGAAGTACAAAGACATACTCATAGCCCCAAAGCTTGATTATATATGGTCGCAATACAAGGCTATCCATTAACCCTATCTGGCCCGGGCCATTTTACAACGTAATTGGCCCGGTTAAGGGGGTCATTTTAGAATTTTTTAGATCTTGGCTCATATATAAGGGTTATCGAAGTCGCTGATCACGATAAAACTTGTTAAAAATATTTTCTAGCAATGCAACTATCATTTTTGGTGCTATTTTTGTACCCCAAGACGAAAAGTACAAGTAGCAAAAAATTCCAAACGTCAAAAATTGAATTGGGTTGGATAATACGATATTTTTGAGTGTTATATTCGTGATCAGCGTCCCAGAAAACCCTTAATGTCGAAAAATCAGGTTGATTTGGTGATGATTTTTGATTATGAAATTTGTGCTACATTGTATTTTTCGTGCCGCACATTGACACATATCCAATAAATTGCCATTTAAACACAAAAAATATAGAAAATAATTCATGAAAGCAACAGATAATTGAAACACTAATACCAGAAATATATTCTCCATAATATTTTACCCCAGAATGTGTATGTTTATCATTCAAACTGGTTACAGGTAACATAAACAACATGGCCTTCGCTAGCGAAGTCTGTATTTACTGTGTGTCAGTCTTTGCTTCAGTAGTCCTTGCTTGTTGTACATACCTACCGGTGCGGTTTTTACTATTAGTCGCTTAACTTTTAAATATAAATAAAATATAATCATAAGTAACAGCTCTAAAAACTCAAAATTTAGAATGCAATGAACCAAGTAGAGTTTAAAATCGGTAATACTGTAGTAAAGTCAATCACCATACAGTAGGGTAATTGGTAAATCCACCCCTTACCCCCCCCCCCCCCCCTTACCCCCCCCCCCTCCCCCCCTCCCCCCCCCTATATTCCCCACTACATCCTCCTCCCATGATATACCGTTATAATTACATCTAATTATAATTACATTACTACAGTGGTACAATGGTACAATAGTACAATGGTTTGTGCTTGCATAATAATAATAATATCAATAGTGATAATAATAATGAAAAGTACAAATATAAAAAAATATAAAAAGTGCGCATTCCACACTAACAGGGCTACAGAGAATAGATTACGTGTTGGATGGTAAAGTGAAAGTAATTCAGATAAGTAATCCGGAGCCGTTTCATGTAGGCATTTATAAGTAAGAACCGTTATCTTGTAGTCAATTCGTCTATGAACTGGTAGCCAATGGAGTTTTTTCAAGACTGGAGGTTTGTGGTCATTTTTTCTGACTTTACAGAGCCATATAGCAGAACAGTTCTGTACATATTGCAGCTTCTTCATATATTTCTGTGTGGTAACCCAAAGTATAATGAATTGTTCAAGTCCAACCGAGATGAGAATAAAGTCTCCAAGTCTTTTTTGGTCAAATATTTCGTAATCCTCGACAAGTTACGAATGTGGTAGAATGAAGAGACTCCTTAACTACGTGAGCTATTTGTTTATCCATCCATCCTCAGGTGTTTATCCATCCATCCTCAGGTGTTTATCCATCCATCCTCAGGTGTTTATCCATCCATCCTCAGGTGTTTATCCATCCATCCTCAGGTGTTTATCCATCCATCCTCAGGTGTTTATCCATCCATCCTCAGGTGTTTATCCTCAATAAAACCAATATTCCTGGCAGATTTAGTACCTTCCACCACTTTTCTTCGGATTAGCATTCATATTCATAAAATTTTAATATCAGCAATGCAATCTGCCTAACATCAATGACCTCCGAAAGCTCACTACGTTTAAATGAAACATATAGCTGAGTATCATCAGCATACAGATGATATTTTAGACCATGTCGCCGAATTACGTTAGAAAAGGAAGGCGTATGTATGCGAATACATTGAAAATAATAATGGCCCAAGAACAGAACCCTGTGGAACTCCATATTTCAAATATTTTTTTTGTGAATAACTATCTCCAAACAAGTACTCGATGAGAACGCTCACTAAGGTATGAGCGAAACCAATTTAAAGCATTCCCAGTTACACCAACATTATGCTCTAGAATTTGTAATAGTATGGAATGGCCAATGGCATCAAACGCGGCACTTAAGTCGAGCATAATTAGGAGAACGCAGGACCCATTATCGATGCTGTTGAGAATATCATTATTTACACGCAGTCAGCGCCGTTTCCACACTATGAGATCCCCTATATTTGCGCTCTGAAATGGTTCCTATAAAGAATGCAAGTGTAAATAATTTATTAATTGCTGTGCAACAACCTTTTCAGTTATCTTCGCAAGAAATTTCAAGTTTGATACCGGGCGAAATTTATTTAATATGTCAGGGTTAAGACGCCTCTTCTTAATCAATGGACGCAATACACTATCTTTTAAGAGTTGTGGGACTTGCCTTACCGACAATGACAGAATAATTATAATTACAAACAATGGTAACAGCAATCCAATGCATCCATGTATCATACTGGGTTGAATTCATCCAAGGATTAACCTGAATTGCATTATTGATATCAATCAATTCCTCATGAATATTGTCGATCTTTTGCTCAAAAAACTCAGCAAAATCATTCGCTAGGTCTAAATCATTATCCCTTTGAAGCAAAATACCATTCAGATTAGCAGAAACTAGTTGACCAACGCATTTAAATAGCTGTCTTTGATTTCCACTATTAGCTTGAACTTGAACAATTGACTTATAGTAGTTTTTCTTGGCAATTTCAACCAAATTAGTACAGTAGGCTAACTGATAAACATTGATCCCTAATAAGCAAATGTACCTCAAGATTTGTTTTCCTAAACTGACGCTCCAGACTCCTCTTCTATCTTTTTGCTTCACCAATCTCTGCAGGGGGCGTGTTTGTCTAAAACCTACATGCATTTTCATAATTAGATACATAATTAGATTAATATAATTAGATATCAAGGGAATTTTTACAATTATCACTGGAAAACATATCACTGTTTGAAGGTCTTGAAGGAATGCAGGCACATTAATTGAACTAACCGCCCTCGACTGAATTGCAGTTCATTAATTAGTTGTAGGGACATTAAGTAGTATAAGAGATCTAACAGATATAACGGTTTTTACATTTTTAATCCTGATAATAAAAATATCATATAGATGGAATAGGAATGGAAAAAAATTTGCAAGCCAGTACCCCCATTAATTGGGAAAAATATGTACTATTGAATAATACTTTCAGTATAATACTTCAAGCATACTATAGGTCTACTCCACACACGTATCAGTACAGTATTGAAATCTCTTTAGAAAGTTATATTTTTTAATATATATTTTATTCCACGTCCTAGTTTTCAAAGCCTGAACACCGCGAAGACTTAGATTAAAACTATTATTAATATTATTACAATTTCCAGTTGCTGGGCGTGACATTAAATCGAGTTCCTGACGTATTGGTTTAGTTTCATTCTAATTGCGTCTAGGAAACACAGCAATTGAAATACACGGTAATTACATTAACTGTTACTGTTATTTATCCTAATGCATGGTGACCGGTCTGTGGATGCATTCTAATTAGGTGTCCCCATACCTCGTTAATTTGCTAGTGGTGCGTGCCATACACTTCATATGTTAGTGGCCTGGACTACATTCTCCTTGACAGGAACACTGCCTAATTGTCAATTAACCTTAGGCGGGAGGGCACCGGTCCTGCGTACTAGTCTCTCGGAATTTGGACCTAACCTGCTCCTGTACTGCGGGATGTAGGAATACATAGGTTCTCTTTACACCAGCTATTGTCAACTGGCACGATCCTACACGCTTAATTGAACAATTGCATTACCGTTTAATTTTAATGACCAATTTCTCAAACTCTGGTACGCAGTTCGTAGTTTTCTCAAGATGTTGACAAAAGGAGGAGCTGTAAAGAAGACAAACAAGGCACTTGGAAAACGGCGTCGCATCATTACAACTGTCACTCTCATTTCATGATTTTCGAATACAATATCAGAGTTTTTATATCTGGAAAAATTAAAATTTCTGAAGACTATAATCTGAAAACTATAATGTGCGGGGAATAAAGACATTAATGTACCGGTAATTATCCAATCAATCTTCCAAAAATGCCGATAAATAACTATTACTTTTACAAAATATTTTTGTCCGACTTTTTAATCCGTATTTTCGCGGAATTGTAAAATCAGATTTCTTTAATCGTAATATCTTACTAAATCTAAACGCGAGAAAGCACTAGATGTTATTTTTCTACTGCCATCTCTGCATATTTGGTGGTCGAATGAACATTTATGGTGGAAGAATGACTAATTTTTAATTTATCAGTAATATCTGCTGAACTGGAGTTAAACATATTCGCTACAAACACATGTTTTCCCTGTTTTAGGTCTGTATGTTACCGCGAAAACATTAAGTAGGTAGATATGTAGCCCATGCTCTGTCAGTGTATTTTCTGCACCGTCCGCCTGCAACAGAGGTGAAAATTTCTTCGAGCAGATTATCGTACACCAATCAGAAAAAGTAGTTTTACATAATAAAATCGTTACTTGAATCCGTGAACTATCTAATATGTAATATAGACCTACTCGCGCGATTAACTTGTAAAATATTTAATACTGTGGCTGCCGCGCTGGCATCACACATAACAACCACAGAAAGTGTAGAAGAGCAACTTTTAAGGTTGAGAGGAAAATACGGCTGTGCATTTCTTCTGGAAGCTCGGATAGTGCCCGGAACAGGCACTAGGCCTACACGACACACCGATATTTATAAATGTACGAAGTCACTTCCAATTGGAGTGAAAAGGAAACCTAAGTCCCCTTCGTTATTGATTAAAAACTCTCTGATTAACTGTTTGTGTTTAACGTAAATTGTGTTATGGTAACTAATTTTTCTGAACATTACCACCAAAGACTCAATTACTACGAATTCAATTATTAATTAGATTTAATTATTTTACGCTAAGGAGTAAACCTATCTTAAAACATTATAAATTCACGACACAACCTCTGAAATGTTTAGCCATCATTATCTCAAAGGTAATTCAGTGTTTATTGATGTTTCTCGAATGGAAGTGACCCGATGCCAATCGCCGCCAATGTAATTAATGTAGGTCCTGTAACGACTCGAGGAGTTGAAAATAGTTCCCTCGGGGTTAATCTTCACTTTAGGCGTTTTCTTCAACATCAAAATACTAAATAGCTTGAGAAGGATTTCTCGGTTGATTTGTGCAACCTAATCCAGAGCGGAAGTCAACTACAGAAGGCGCTGTATCAGCCTTTGCTTCACCTGACCCCTCCAAAAAAAACCGCAAGATTCTGGGAATGAAAATGGTCAATCGTGTTTGTTTAGTTTATTATTAAAGATGGTGATCAAGCTTGATTTAACATTAACGGTCATGTTTTAGAACAATTTATATGCAGTCCAAACTCCTTAGAGCCCTTTCTACGATAAGTAGAAGTTGTGCAGGACGATGTGTAATATATGCAAATTATAGAATTCAGCAACTTAACAGCAGCTTCAGCAGCTTTCTTATCAATTTGCATAAGAACGCCCTAATAAAATAATAAAGGCAATAATATTTTAATGGCAGAAGTTATCCATATTAAGATTATTGCGTATTATCAGCTACTACTTATCCCGTACTTATTAAAATATTGTGAATATCTTTGTCAAGTGTAACAAAAATAATAATTTTATCTGCCCTACGTGAGTTGTCTTTCGTTGTGAGCTCGCGTTCCGATAAATTGATCTTTAGCGATTGTTCGCGGGAACGATCGGCCGGGGGGCCGGAGGGTGGCGATGATCGGGCGCGCTAGCCTAGAAGGTGTCGATAGCGCGTCTCTGCAAGCTGAGCGCCGCCGAGTTCGAAGGTCTTGATCCGCTCGTCGTGCTCGAAACCGGCACGTTCGTAAAACGTCCGCGCGCGTTTATTTTCGACGAGCACCCACAGCGATACCTGTGCGTATCCCATTTTTGCGAGCGCTGCGCACGCGTGCTCGATCAGCAATGCGCCGATGCCTTGTCCGTAGCGCGCGGGATGCAAATAGAGTGCTTCGATTTCAGCCCACGTCGCGTCTTTGTCCGAATCGCGGCATTTGCCGTAGGCGATCCAGCCGGCGATGCCGTCGGCGTCGCGCGCGAGCGCCACGTGCAAGCGCCGCGATTCGAGCGCGTTGCGCCAGTCGAGTATGCGCCGCTCGACCGAAAGGCCGTCCAGGTACGCGGCCGGCATGAGGTTCGCATAGTCGGCTCGCCAAGACGCGACGTGGATTGCCGCGATGGCCTGGGCATCGCTGGGGACGGCTTGTCTGATTTCGATATTCGCTTCGGTCATCGCATCTCTTTCCCGGTATTGCCTTCGCGGGCACGCACGGCATCCAATCGCTCCGCCGGCAGCCCGCGCGCCATTCTCGTGACCGGTGCGCCCGCCTGCGGTCCAAGCCGCGTGGCCCGCGCTCGCTTCCGCAAGGCCGGCCGTCTCAGATATTCCAATGCCCCGCCGTTGCGAGCAGCAGCGCGCGCAGCTTGTCGGCATGCTCGTACAGCTGGCCGGTCAGCATCG
>JAUCBJ010006789.1:0-16857 GCA_032718475.1 Nemertoderma westbladi | reverse complement strand
ATATTTGTCATAGGCTAAAAAGCGATTTAATATCTAGAAGACATCCTAATTTGGCGGGTTAAACTGCCAAAGGTCTGAAAGCGCGAACAAAAGTAATAGTAGATAGTACGTAGTAGTAAGTAAGTAGGCAGATAGAAGTTAGTAAGAGTTAGTAGAGTAAGAGGGTACACAGTACCGTTAGTAGAAGTTAGTAAGAGTTAGAGAGTAAGAGGGTACATAGTACCGTTAGTAAGAGTTAGAGAGCAAGAGGGTACGCAGTACCGTTAGTGGAGTTAGTTAGAGAATAAGAGGGTACATAGTTCCGTTAGTAAGAATTAGTAGAGTAAGAGGGTACGTAGTACCATTAGTAAGATTTAGAGAGTAAGAGGGTATGTAGTACCGTTAGTAAGAGTTAGAGAGTAAGAGGGTACATAGTACCGTTAGTAAGAGTTAGAGAGTAAGAGGGTACGTAGTACCGTTAGTAAGAGTTGGAGAGTAAGAGGGTACATGGTACCGTTAGTAAGAGTTAGAGAGTTAGTAGAGTTAGAGTTAGTAGAGTTAGAGTTAGAATGTAAGAGGGTATGTAGTACCGTTAGTAAGAGTTAGAGGGTAATAGGGTACATAGTACCGTTAGTGGAGTAAGTGTTAGAGAGTTTGTAAGAGTTAGAGAGTTAGTAAGAGTTAGAGAGTTAGTAAGAGTTAGAGAGTTAGTAAGAGTTAGAGAGTTAGTAGAGTTACAGAGTTAGTAGGGTTAGTAGTAAGAAGTGAGAGGGGGGCACGTGGGTACAGCAGGACAGACTGTGTAGGCCGCACGAGACAGAATACTGTAATGCACAGCCCGTAGAGTAGGTCAGAATGTTTGATACAGGGCCAGGAGGTTACCTGGTGCAGACTAGCACAGTAGGGAATAGCTAGTCTACACTGTATGCAAACCATAGGGGTTATTTAGACAAAATAACCCATTATGAGTATTAATAGCACAATAGCAGAATTAAAATTAGTATTACAAATAAAATTCAATAAATTATGGTAACAGTAGGCAGAAAATTCTAGAACATAATAAAAGCAACTGACAGATGCCGGGAATTTAGGAAAATTTAGCACTTTGGGGGGTACATAGGTAAAATATAACACAAAACCAAGTGTTCTGAGAGAGATAGGCCATTATCGGACCGCACAGACCTTCCTAACTACATCACTCATCTAATTTGAGCCTTGGTAAGGCACCACCTTGTGGGTGAGCGATTGGGAGAGTTTGTAATGGCGGAGAGACTTGTCAGGAAGAGAAAGGCGGAAAGAGGTGGAAAGGAGATACTAGTAGATTTCACCCAGAGGCATCCGGAGGAGAAGACGAGGGGATACTACGAGCGGTTAGAGAAGGGTCACAAGGCGCGAGCACTGCTGGACCATTTCAGGGAGGTGCACGAGAGGCGGCTGGTCGGGACCTACGGGATACCGTCGCTACGTCAACTACGTAGTGAAGGGAGACGAGGCGAAGTTCGGGATACCGAAGTATCCGAGGGAACCACCGAGAAAGGACTGGAAGAGACTCGTAGAGCCCGTCAGCAGGGAAGGATACATGGTCCTAGACGACGAAGGGACCGTGGAAGACGACGAGGGTTCGAGAAGAGGGTCGGCGGGGTCGGCCAGAACCATATTTCTACATTTGGCTGCACCAAATGGGGACATATTCCTGTTCGATCTGGGAACGTATGGGAAGAAGAGCGGGCCGGAGTTGATCCAGTTGCCAAGGGCGGTGCAGAATCTAGTAAGGGAGAAGTCGATGATGAAGGTGGGATCGGCGATCCGCGACGATGTGGAGAGGATCGTCGGACCGGAGACCACCAACCTCCTGGACATGCAGACGGCCAAGACAGGGCCAGCCGGGTTGGTATTAGTAGAGAACACAGGACATTGCGGAGCAGTGGCGATGGGCCAGCTCATGGGGCTCATCTGCCACAATCCGATGGACTGGGGTAAATTCAGGGAGGTGTACGGAGCGGAGTTAGCGAACTCGTTAAAGTGGGGAGCGAGGCCAGGGAAACAGGAGGTGTATCAATTCCGGAGAGGAACGATAAAGATATATCAGAAGCGATATATCCTGCAGGAGGATTGGATAATGATAGGTTTACTAAACCTATTCATGGCCGTGGTTATTGGAAGATAGCCAACGGCGTTTCTGCTGTCAGGATCACCCCTGAACTACAGAAGAGCCTTCAAGGTGGCCTTCGAGGGTCTGGCAGACCACCCGGGGCTGAAGGGTGAGTCAGTATACTACAACTGCCGATATCTAGTATACAGGGAGGTGGATACACCATATCAGAGGTGGGAGAAGCTAGAGGCAGATAGACTAGAGGCGAAGCGATTGGAAGAAATCGCCAGACGAGAAAGGAGGGAGGCAGATGAAAGAGAGGCGTAGGCTAGAGGAGAGGAATACGGGTTCGAGGCCCAGAACTTGGACGAGTTACGGTGGGGATCAGGGAGCTCGGGCGAGTCTCTGGGGGAGGAGCTAGGATGGACGGAAGAATCGCCAAAACAGTCGACATCAGGATTAGGGCTCAACAGAAGCTTCGGTTCGGTTCGGGCCGAAGTTTGGCAATTTCGGTTCGGTTCGGCTTCTGCAATTGATACTGCAGAAGCCCGGAGCAAACTTTGCTAAATATTCCAAAAATTACATTGACTGATTGAGCTAAGATCAGAAGACAGTAAGACTAATCAATCTGTCCATCGTTGTCAGGTTGTACTAATTAATTTTGGAGTGTAAACGTTAAGCAGACACTGGTGCAGAGCAGACAGTGGTGCAGACAGTGGTGCAGACAGAGATGCAGACAGTGGTGCAGACAGAGATGCAGACAGTGGTGCAGACACCTGGTGCAGACAGTGGTGCACGCACTGGTGCAGACAGTAGTGCAGATAGTGGTGCAGACACTGGTGCAGACACTGGTGCAGACAGTGGTGCAGACACTTGGCAGCTTGGTGCAGACAGTGCTGCAGACACTGGTGCAGACAGTGTTGCAGACACTGGTGCAGACAGTGGTGCAGACACTGGTGCAGACAGTGGTGCAGTCAGTGGTGCAGACAGTGGTGCAGACGGTGGTGCAGACAGTGGTGCAGATAGTGGTGCAGACACTGGTGCAGACAGTGGTGCAGACACTGGGGCAGACAGTGGTGCAGACACTGGTGCAGACAGTGGTGCAGGCACCTGGTGCAGTCTGCACTTAATTACTTTCGTACACACCTCTCATAATTATTTGTAATCAGGGCACATTCACCCGCAAGCACCTCGACTTGTACTACAATACGTCCTCCCTACTTCATGTAGAACCTTTCAGTAGTTACTCGCATATTTGTAGATAATAAAGTCTATGATAAAATATAATATAATAGTGCCTGGTGGTATTGTGTTTTGTGGTACTCTGGTATTTACACCAGGTGTCTGCACCACTGTCTGCACCAGTGTCTGCACCACTGTCTGCACAAGTGGCTGAACCACTGTCTGCACCAGTGTCTGCACCACTGTCTGCAGAAGTGGCTGAACCACTGTCTGCACCAGTGTCGGCATGTCTGTCTGCACCAATGTCTGCACCACTGTCTGCACCAGTGTCTGCACCAGTGTCTGCACCACTGTCTGCACCACTGTCTGCACCACTGTTTGCACCACTGTCTGCACCACTGTCTGCACCACTGTCTGCACCACTGTCTGCACCACTGTCTGCACCACTGTCTGCACCACTGTCTGCACCACTGTCTGCACCACTGTCTGCACCACTGTCTGCACCACTGTCTGCACCACTGTCTGCACCACTGTCTGCACCACTGTCTGCACCACTGTCTGCACCACTGTCTGCACCACTGTCTGCACCACTGTCTGCACCACTGTCTGCACCACTGTCTGCACCACTGTCTGCACCACTGTCTGCACCACTGTCTGCACCACTGTCTGCACCACTGTCTGCACCACTGTCTGCACCACTGTCCGCACCAGGTGTCTGCACGCTGCACCACTGTCTGCACGCTGCACCACTGTCTGCACCAGTGTCTGCACCACTGCCACTGGCCGCACCAGGTGTCTGCAATCTGCACCACTGTCTGCACCACTGTCTGCTTAACGTTTACACCCTTAATTTTGGACTGAACTTCCATTTAAATGGCATTATTTTTGTAATTGTTTACAGGTTACTTGGGTAGTTTCAAAATTAGCTTAATTATATAGTAGTTTAGGTTAGGCTAAATATTGCAATTTTACTTTGTAGTACCGGTACCTAATTTTTAATTAATCATAACTTTGATACATAATACCAAATATACCTACTATCTCATATAAATAGTATTACAAAGACGGAAAGACTACCTGTACTTTTAGTGAGGTTTTTTAAATTTGATGTTACTACTGTACGGCTTACTACGGGTGAAAATGTGGTGCATATACAGTAAGTGCATGCATAAAGTAAGTATACAGTACAGCAGTAGTTTAGGTTAGTAATGTACAGTAGGCCTAATGTAAATATTGCCATTTTATTTTGTAGTACTTATTTTTTTAATTAATCATAGCTTTCTCGCTAAGTCCACAGACCAAATAGGTACCAGTCTGCCACTGCCAGTCAGCCAGTATAGTGACGTAAATACGAATTGATGACCATAACTTGCTAACTTTCAGAACTTCGGTTCGGATTCGGTTCGGTTCGGCCCGAAGTTGGCCCTGCTTCGGTTCGGTTCGGTTCGGCCCCATAAAGTGCCTTCTGTTGAACCCTAATCAGGATTGCACGCGATGCCCATGCCAGCGGGCTCTGAGGGCGATTTCGCGAGAAAGAGACCGAGAGAACTGGAAGGATGGAAAGTTACGGGCAAGAGCCAAGGTGGGAAGGGACACAGTGGGTCTCCCGGGATACCGGGATTGGATCCACTCCCAGCGGGGGATGAGGATGACGACGAGTTCGGGGAGATGCCACCCATCGAGAGGATCGGCCATTCAGACACTGACTGGGTTGGCGGGAGAGTGGTGATGGCCAGCGGGGCGAGGGCCTTCTGGGATAAACCCGGCAAGCGGGCCTGGCTGTATGAGGAGCCGGTGATGGATTTCGCAGGGAGCACCATCAGGTTGGGCGAGCAACCGGGAACGGCACCACGGATAGTGTTTGGAGAAACGATGCCGAGGCGAGACGAGGACGTAGACATGGACAGAGACGTTAACGTCCAGAAGTTTGCTTACCAATGGCTCCATAGACCTAGGAGACCACTTAGGGCAAAAGACGACTTGCGGCGGGATGTGTCGATACACGGCTGCGATAACTGCGGGAGGCTTACTCACCAGGAAAAGAGCTGCTTGTATTGATTCCAGAAGGGGATGAGTTGCCTCTACTGCCGCGAGTCGAGTCATAGGATGGGGGTGTGTCCGCAGTTGCACAACCGGTTTTCTAAGTGTAACTTCCGGGGGCACTATGGGTGCCAGTGCGACTGGATGGACGATGAGGAGAAGTTTAAGATCTTCGAGGAGTGGGCCGACGTCGGTGTCATGACGTGGCAGAAAATGAAGGCCCAGGAGTTCCGGTGGGGTTTCTTCAATATTAACCAGGAGGCCCACCTGGAAATCATTAAGCGGAGACTTCCGTTTACTTATCAAGAAGTAGCGACAGCGGCATCGTATTGTGGAGTGATCAATACGCAGAGGTATTTAGATAGATGGGTGCCAGAGAACAGGGGAGAGTTCAGAGATTTCCTGGCGGAGCATGTGCCGCGGACCATGAAGATGATCTTGTGGGACGCTACTAGGGGGAAGCAGGAGGGGCATTAGGAAGGGCCACCTACGAAGCGATACCGGGAGCTAATAACACCAGCGCCCAAGGAATTGACCACAGGGATCAGTAAGAAGGTAACGGCTAGAATGAGGAGCCTTAAAGAGGATAAGAACAAAGAAGTGACGACAACAAGGAAGCGACCGAGACAGGACAACAACAGAGGGAAGGAACTGAGATGGTTCCCGAAGACAGGAGGAGCAAACTAGGACTTGGAGGGGGAGATGTGGGGATGCCTGGAAGGCACCACATGCAAAGTAATACGAACTCCTAAGTGCAAATTTAACAAAAGTGCAATTAGTATGTACGTATGTAATAATCAATAGAGTATAATTAGAATCAATATAATCAAAGTAAGTACTATAGTCATGTATCCTTTTCCAACTAGCTACTGGGACTGGGGACCAATTGACTATGACAGGAGGACGAGACACTAGACAAATCACACTTCTTGAGTGCGACGGCACGGAAGGGGAGGTTGAGGCTCGTCAGAACTGAGTGGAGCGAAACGAGTAAGGGTTGAGTACAGGAGTACAGGGAGATAGTGAGAGGAGGTGTTGACGCATGTGGAAAGTATACGGGTGCAATTCAAATGTGCGGAGCGAGCAGTAAGAGGCAGAGTAAGGGGACAGAAGGGTCCGAGAGTAAGATAGAGTAGAGTGGAGTTAGAGTGGAGCTAAAGTGAAGTTAGAGTCAGTTTAGAGAGTGGAGATATAAAATTGTGTGAATAATCTTCGTGGCAAATTTTTTTATCCACTACAGCTCTTGTTATTCCTTTCGCCCGTCGTATATTCGTTTCATTCCATTCCAAAATTGAATATAACTTTGGACGTAAACATACAGCTTCCTTAATCTCTCGTGAGCACAACTCGTCTTTTTGTCTTACTACATCCGATGAGTGAGTCAGTATCTGATGCTACAATTTCAATTCGGCAGTTTAATTCTTTCTCAATAGGTAGTAATCTATCATAGTACAGCTCATACATATCAAGTTTTGCCAAATCCAAGACAGTACTACCTACATAAATGGGTTTATCTAGTGTCACTCTGCCTTTTACTAATAAGTGTCCCAATAAGGAATTGTTATAAATCATGAAATTTTTGTGATTTATATGTTTCACCAATTGATCGCATTTCTCATTGCTATTATCAATACGGAAATCACAGCGATCTCGTATCTTCTCTATCGTTTTACCAAATAACGAGTTATTCAGCAGCTTTGCAACAGCTGTTTCAATATAAGTTTTTGCTAAACGTCTTTGATTAATATTAAAATCTATATAGGGTTTAAATACAAAGTCTTGATGGAAAGAATACAATTTATGTAGCTTAGTAACAATTAAACCTTGTTTTATATAAAATTTTAACAGTTTTAAATTTACATGATAAAATTCTTTATTGAATTGTGTCAACATAAATAAGTTTTGGTGCACACATCTTATACTTGCTATTAGTACCTCTTTGTTTACATACATTATTAAATTGATCTTTCATATATGGTGAAAGCATTGTTTCATTTATACTTAAATGTTCTGGGGCTAAGGGTAGTTCTAATGTATGATCATGAATATCTTTGGGATATTTCAAATCGCAAATTAAGAAAAACCCAATATCCCCTTCAGTATCAAGATTTGTTAAATAGTTCATTAGTTGTTCAGGAGTAGCATTCTCTAAATATGTAACGTTGAGTTGTTCAAAACCTGAAACAGGTAGCTTTTTACTTAAATTACCCGAATACAAGGAATTAAAATCTATATTGAAAATATGACACGCTTCCTTGCTTGGATCATAATATCAGTTTCGGGTATATTTGATTCTATGTAATGCTTTCGACAGAATGAAACCCCGCCTCTAATAGATGCTTCAAAATCTCTGTATGTTTGGTAATCTTTTATTAATGCTAACTTACATTTATTGTATTTCAGGTCATAAGTGAAAGCTGCGATACTGCAATAGTAAACTACTTCTAATTCGTAGTTTTGTCTACATACTCTCCTAAAGTTCTCAAATATATCAGCGAGGAGACAAACATCGAGTTTTAAGTATGCTAAAAGATAATCCTTGAGATTTGAACAGTCAAACTGACTCCATGATGCATTGGCAAAACTATAATCCTCGGGTGTACAGGTATTTTGTGTTAATTTACTATAAAATTTGTCTATTGATGGTAATTTCGAATCATTGAATTTATTTAAATCTGTCAGATACTCATAGGGAAATGTACCTTTTCGTTTAATTGTTGCATTATTTAAATTCGGATAAAAATATTTCATTTGCTGTTCAGTAATTGGTAGAACTGATGTTATATCCTCGCTGTCTATATCCTTTGTTGAACAATCAACTAAAGTACTTAGGGAAAAGGATAAAAATTGATATGTGTCTAAGACACGTAGCTCGATTTTCGTTTTTTGATCTTTCACCGGTATATGTATACTCAGTGAAATATACCTTTCAGAATTTTTAGGGATTACCTTTATATCCCAATCGGAATATTTGTTGTTACAAAATCCAAATTGCAAAAGAAAATGCAAATCGTAGTGATTGCAGTTGTGTGCAGCGAGTATATACATGTGTCGTTTCAATGATAAAGAGCAGTTACATGCATTACAAGCGGCTGCTTTTTTGATGATATATTAGATGATTTACAGCCCTCGAAATATATCTCAACACTTGATTTGGCTACCGGCTACAGACAGATCCCGATGTCATATAGAGACATTCCTAAACCAACATTTAATTGTTGCTCTGGATTTTATGAATTCATAGTACTTTCCTTCGGATTATGTAACGCACCAGCTACTTTCCAACCAACTATGGAGAAATTATTGAACGGCATTTCAACTGAAGAAGATAAACAATTCCATGTATTTATTGATGATATATTAGTAAAATCAATTACATTTACAGAGCAACTGAAACTTGTCTTACAACGGATTAAGAAAGTAAATCTGAAGTTGAAACAAAAGAAATGTAAGTTTAGTCAGATAGAAATAAAATATCTGGCACATGTTATTTCACGAAATGGGATTAGTCCTGATCCAGCAATAATATCGAAAAGTTATAAATTACCCTGAACCTCGAAATATAAAAGAAGTGTGAATCTTTCTTGGATTAACGTATTATTACTGGCGTTTTGTTGAAGGTTACGGAAAAATCGCAAAACCTTTATATAATTTACTCCAAAAAATTACGCCTTTTGTTTGGACAAATTAAACACGGTTAGGATTTTTGGAACTAAAGAATCGACTTATCACTACACCGGTTTTACAATACCCGGACTTCAACAATGAATTTGTACTTGAAACTGATGCAAGTGGCAATGGTTTTGTCTCCATACTTTCACAGATTAGCACCATTGACAACAAATTACACCTCATTATTGCTTATGCATCAAAACATATAAACAATGATCAACAGCAATATGATGCACCACACTTCTTGGAGTTGTGGGTTCTAAACTGGGCTTGTCAACATTTCCACCATTACTTGTATGGTCGTTTGGTAACAATATTAAATTTTTTATAATATATTGTTTCTACAGAGTGATGTTGGGTTTTAGCACTATTAATTTGACATTTTTTTATTGCGAAATTAGATTCACTGAAAAATTCCATGAATAAACTTTGCGAGACATTCCTCAACTATTCTTTGACAACAAACTGTCTATCTATCTATCTATTTTGAGTAAAAAATGTGAAAATTAAAATGTAAGCCTTAAAACTGAGTAAGTACTGTTATATTTATTCAAAAATATGAAATTTCTTCAGTAAATGTGAGACTGTTGTAATCAGCTATTTTTTTTAGTAAAAAATAATAATCTTACAGTATATATGTTTAAAACCAAACATCACCCTATAGAAACAATATTAACTTGTATACTATTTACTTAAAATTCTTCACAAACTTATTAACTGAAAACAGTATCTAGCATTATATATAGGCAACATTAAATTTAACATTTTTTTTTACTCAAAGTTAGATTCATGTTCCCTTTGAAGGCGTTTCTAAATTTATTCAGGATAAAGCCGCCCAGCGGGAGTAGAGTGTATTTCCTCTTTGATAATTGCCAAATTATTCATTTCTCTAGGTGGTGTAAATAGAACATCTTTTCCCGTGTGTCGATTATTTATTTTCCACGACAAATGTAGTTAACACTTGTATTTCCAGTTGTAACATACTATTTGTGTATCGATTATGGATTGACCGACCTTATAACCTTATAATCTTATAATATGACTTCATAACCTTATTGAATTAATTATTATTATTAACTATTAAAACCTTATTTTATTAACTAAACAAACAAACTAGCTTTTATAATCATAACAATATCTCACTTGATCATAATACATGAATTATATTTCACACATTGTCACACCTACCTTAAGATAGTGCTTCAATGTCTAGCTCACATTTCTATTAAGTTCTAGAACAATGTCAGTGAATCTACCTTTGACTAAAAATAAATGTAAAATTAAACGTTGGATATATGCTAGATACTGTTTACAGTTAATAAGTTTGTGAAAAATTTTAAGTTAATATTTTTTTCTGTAGCGTGATGTTTGGTTTTTAACATATATACTGTAAGTTTATTATTTTTTACTAAAAAAATAGATGATTACAGCAGTCTCGCATTTACTGAAGAAATTTCATAAGCTAAAAAAATTCATTCTTCTTGAAAAGCCATTCATCTTGCCCTCCAATCAATCCCAAGGAGAGAAGCATAGGTGTTCGAAACTGGGTGGTTAAGAACATGTATGAAAGATGTTCGAATTACACAACCAGTATACACTTCTCAATCTGCTTCCCAAAAGAAGGGAACGGAACATCATAACACTAGAAAGGCTAGCAAGATTAACCAATGCAATCATCGTCGCACCAATTCATTAGATAACCTTCCCTGCACAAAGCCTGTTGCTATTGAAATCGGCTGTGACAGTGAAGCACATAATAATATTAGGCTCAGGCAGCAGTTTATTTATCAAGAACCAAATCCGAGGAATCCCACTATGAATTCCCCGAAGACACAACCAAAGGAAACATCAACAGAGGCAATGAATATGTCTCTGACAAAACTCAGCAAAGCTATGACATCATATGAATTCATTGAAACAGCCAGGGCGGAGAGCATCATGCAAAATCCAAAAGAAATTTTTGCTAGGTCCCTAGTGCCACTTGGCTTAGAAAAAGTCCACAACTTCTACAACTGACATATCTAGAAGTCCACAACTTCTACAACTGACATATCTTCACCATCAGAGACTGATGAGTATATAACAGTAGATAATATATCAGACAATTCAAATGAAACTGAAATGGATCCTACTTACTCATACAGCATAAAGGAAAATAAAGGTGAATCCCTGCAAGGAAGTCAGGTACCAACAAACATAAGAAAAGACTCTGTAATAATCACAAACCCATCAGTGAAATGTCCCTCTACTCTAGAACAAGTCCTCAAAAACAATGACACCTGGCAAGAACCAAAAAGACCTGCCAAACCAACCTTCAAATCAAAGATCCAGATGCAGCACAACATTAAGACTGAAAACAAATATAGTGAACTAGATAATGATACCAAAATTACCATACTTCTACAACAACAGACTGATTTCTTGGCGAATCTAAATAATGTTTCCAAAGAAACTGTCAATCTAAGAAAATCACAAGGTAGTAGCAAGAATGAACACAACAACTTTAAGCAACATCAAACGAGATACGAACAAGAAACCCAACGAAGCACCCCTTCCAACAAACGGAAGCAGTAGAAGCAGCACAGATATGAAGCGGAATAATAAAGGGTTTGATCTACACTACAAAACCTCTAGGGATTCATACTGACACAATAACATTCAAGCCAACTATAATGGTAATCAATATAAATCTATCCCGCAAGATAATAATAGGCATACGGAGTATGTGAGGAACTCTTGGAGACATGCCCCAGAATCATCTCGACACCAAAGTCAAACATACCAGCAGTATCAGAAGCACAGAGTGAGTAGACATGATTATCCACATCAACACTTCCCAAACCCTCATCTAAGAGACCAATCTGAACATACCTCGTCGGATATGCGGTTCTTATGTAAACCTAAAAACAACACAACGTGGGAGGATCCTTCGTGAGGATTCTCCCACACCGGGCGTAGGCGTTCCAACATTAGTATATAGAAAGTGGAGCTTACTCGGGGCGTTTTACAACTTCCTAGGAATTATATTCTCTGAAATTTGCCACGTTTGTAGTTTTTGTTATTCTAAGAATTTTGTACGCTTTTGTTTTTTCAATTTAGTTCCCCAACATTTCCAAATTGGCAACCAAAAGTGGATTTTTGCCCCAATTTGGAAACTTCTAGCACTAATTGGTGAAATTCGGGATGAAGGTGACTGAAATCTTCAAATGTTCTCCGGAGACTTTGTGCGCGGATAAATTTGCAAGTTTCATTAAAAAATTTCGTTTAGCCAAATTTGGCCATTTTGGCCACATTTTAATTTTACCCAAAAATTATCCCAATGGTAAATTTTTACATTGTTTTCTCACTATCACCAAAGCAGCTTGGCCATTTCGATTGAAACTCATACCGAATACATATCCAATACAGTTGTTCATCGGGTCAAAATATTGGCCAAAAATATTAAACAGTATTCCAATAATTCAACTTTTGGCCAATTTTGGGCCAAATTTGGATATTTTTGACAATTTTTAAATCATTATAACTCTGTATCTTTTAATTAGAACGAAACCGTTCCACTTGCGTTATATAGAGGGAAGATGGGAGTTCCATTACTGTTATTGATATTGTGCGTTGCTTGAATATTAAGGGCCGGAAATTGGGGCCGAAAAATTGTAATTTTGGAAGTTGACAAAATAGGTTATGGTAGAAAGTGGTTTTCTCCGAATTGTCTGCTTATATTTTTCTGAAACTTTAACATCACAGATGGATAAGATAGCTCTACATTTTATCCATTTAATGTTAATGCAAAAAGTTTTTGCTTCTTGTAGTAAATAAGGGCCAAACTTAGGAAATCTGTATTTTCTGGAAATTTAGCCCAAAACTAGGCACTCAAAATGTCATATATCGGCTTAACTTGCATTTTTCCATAAATCCTTCAAATTAGTTTCTTAGAATTGCTTTGGGCACATCTGTATCAAATTTCATGAAAATCCGAACAAGGGGTGCGGGTGCTAGGGGAGGGAGGGTGGTAGACAGAGAGGGGGGGGGGGGGGGGGGGGGGTGGTCGGTAAAGAAACGGAGGAATAGAAAAGCCAGCAGCAATAGAGGAAAATCAGCCTCTCCCACCTCTCTTGATACTCCCCAAATACTTACACAAATATCGCATTACTGTATTAGTACATAGAACCACACTCATGTCTGCCAGTCCAAGTTACTGTGTTTGTCTTAGTAGTAGTCTCAAATTTCCCGCCTTGTAACGTCAGTTTGCGGTGGCTTAATTAACTCTTAATAATTTCATCATTAAGATTATTTGTTTTATAATAATTAATATCTTATTTATATTATTTAAAAAAACAAATAAGCAATAATCATATTTATTATTACATTATCAGTACTTTAATAGGAACACAGGGTATATCCATTATCGATTCTGTACACCAAATATGCATCCCAAACATCATAAACCTAATACAGTAGGTTATTAACATTATTAATATTATTACTGTTCTGAAATTCCGCAATAATTAATTTTACCCATAACAACTATTAATGTACTGTACCAACATACAGCACCACAAGTTTGCTGTCTAGGCCCTATACCTACTAAATAAAATTCGGTTGTGCCATCTTTCAGTAACATCTACGATGTCAGTATAATATTAAAGCTGTAAAAAAATTAATATTATGATGAAACATATATGTTTCACAAACAATTCGAATTCACAAACAATTTTAATATTGGACTAGACTGTGAAGTTCTGTTCATTAAGAGTGCGATTTAAATGGAATTGTTGGAAACTGAAATCCACAATTTACTAATTGTTAGTCCGAAAGTAAGGAGGGGGGGGGGGGGGGTAGAATTCCTTATTAGAGATTAGCCCCAATGTCCCTCTCGTCAACCCAAGGTGTTGACGGGACATTGGGGATCTTGTTTAGTACCAAAAATGTTTCAAATTTTATTTAAAACCAACAAAAAAAAATATATCAAAGAATGAAAACTAAATTTTACTGTTTAACAAAATACTTGGTTAATATTACTGTAAGTATTTGCATTAAAATAAAAAATTTATTTGCATAATTATCGAAAAAGCACATTTTTTATTCTTTGCTTTTGTAAATACGCTAAAAAATATCAGTATTTCTACAAAATGCAAAGTAATTTATTAAACAAATTTTAATTATGAAATATAACAATATATTTATGGTATATAGCTATAGCTGTTTATACTATTAATATATTTACATAATAATAAATATTATTATTATTTTGTATAATATATTAAAGATTCAATACTAAATTGTGAATTTAATTTGTTCAATTAATAAAATAATTTCTGCTCATGGCAATATACAGTAGGACCACAAATAATTAATACATGGGCATACATTTAAACCAATACGACGTCATAAATGTTAACACAGTAACTGAATATAGGCACAGGTTATATATACGTCAATCGATAGACAATAACAAAATTAAAAAGCATTAAATAATGCGGTGGTTTGGTATCCCTACCCGGATGCGGTTTGGATGAAACGAAGACATGAAAGTTAAAAACTCAACGAACCAAAGCGTGTCTGGTCGACTGATAGACACCGAACCACTCGCGAATTTAAACTGGGGATCCCAACTCGCTCCAGAACGCAACCCATAATAACTCATCGCTTGCTGTTGCACTGAATTGCTCTACCGCAGTTGACCCACGAAAGTTTTGCACTTTGTATTTCAGTATTTCATGCCGCTGATTCTAGAGCCTAAGATTTCATCCGGTAAACGTTGCAATTTCCAGAAACCACGCACTGTAATCGTACCGATACCACGAAGTCTCTTTAGTTTCACATGCATGTTTGCTTTTAGCGAAGTCCTGCTTACGTATACGTACAATACGATTGGAACTACCAGTAGTTTTCCCACCGGATTCGAGCAGTAGGTCCACTTTTGCATCTTTCAGCATTGCGTCGGAGAAACGAGGCGAAGGGCCGGAAGTCGCGATGATAGAGTTCCAGTACGACCCTCTCTCGACCTTGGCCGTCCAGAGATATGCGAGAATGTTATCGCAAACGTGCTGGCACCCAGTCCGCCAGTTTGTGTCATCAACGTTGAAGACTCAGCAGTCATCTATATGCAGAAGGAGACGATTCGTTAGGATAAGCTGCAAGTGATCCCCACCCAATAGGGATCCTCGGATATAAGGATTACAGGATTACAACTTCCGAACTTGAAGTTTAGAACTGCAGTAGGCCTATAATGCAGGCAGATTGTCTCATGAGTTTACTAAAATCCTGAGGTTATTAGCCAAATGGGTGAATGTGGATTGGTTAGGCCTACTGAAAGAACATGAGAAAACAAAAATGCTAGGCCTAGTACAATCACAGTATTAGGCTCACTAAAAATTAACAAATAATAAATGAAATAGGCTACTGAAATAGGCCTAAATTTAATTATACAACAACCGTCAGACCATACCTGCCTGCCTGCTGCCTGCATACAGCGTACCAAACCTGATAACATGCAGACAAGCCTAGAATACAAGTGAAATGTATAGTACAGTAGTAGGCAGGTAGGCCTACTGTAGTAAGGCCTGTGAAAGTACAGGCGGTGGTACGCTACTGCAGTACTGCAGCAGGCGTTCCAGTGGAGGGGCAGACCGGTATATAAAATCAAACACTATCGGTAACTGCAGTGAACTGCTACACAGCCATCATTCTTGCCCAAGGCGCCTTGTCCCTGCCTCACACTACAAAAAGTGTTGCCGTTGCTAGGATACAAATTATATGTTATTGGCTAGAGCTGTACCATTGGTTGGCTTTGGCTAAGTGTTTGATGTAGGCCATCATGTTATGATATTCAAATGGATTGATGGAGGGAATTTCAAAATGGTCAAATAATACAACAATAATGAAACTTTTAATACGATGTGCAATTATAAAAATCGCTGTAACTCTGGTGCAACACGACCGTATTCGATGAAATTTTCATTGTTACGTACGGAAATTAATGCGTTTAGAATTGCTATACTCAATATATTTATAATCGGTATGATTTTTAAACTATAAGAGTTTAAGAGCCGGGAATTGCCAAATTGTGGCTACGTAAGCCAGATTTGACCACAAAATTGACCAGGTTCGTGCAACTCTTGAAAATTTTGGAATATGTCAATTTTGTTCTATTATCATGTTCTATAAATGACCAAAGTTAAAAAAAATATAATTCCTAGGAAGTTGTTTTATTTTTTATAAATATGTAATTTTGTGGTGAAAATTGGTTAATTTCGTTAAAAATCGGTGAAAATTTGACGGTTTGGAGTAAAATTGGGTTGGTTGGGCCAACTCATATAAATAGTTGCCAGCGTCATTTTTCTTACCCTAAAACGTTCTTTAATTGAGCACAGTTTTAGAAAATATAATTCCTAGGAAGTTCTTAAACTAAAGCTCAGACTTTCAAAAAGACGGCCATTTAACGGACTTTTTTTATTTGTCTGTCATACCTACACACAACGTTGAAATCGAAAATGGCATGCATATTCGGATTCAGCACACCAAAATGTACCTATATAGTATATTTTGAGGTAATCTGAGGCTAAAATAAAAAAAAATGAAAAAATGAAAAAAAAATTCGCCAAAATTTGTCAAACTTCCAAAAATACTTAACTTGCTCAGATTTTCATGAAATTTGGTACGGATGTGCCCAAAGCAATTCTAAGAAACTAATTTGAAGGATTTACGGAAAAATGCAATTTAAGCCGATATATCGCATTTTGAGTGCCTAATTTTAGGCTAAATTTCAAGAAAATACAGATTTCCTAAGTTTGGCCCTTATTTACTACAAGAAGCAAAAACTTTTTGTATTAAGATTAAATGGATAAAATGTAGAGCTATCTTATCCATCTGTGATGTTAAAGTTTCAGAAA
>JAUCBJ010006788.1:0-33470 GCA_032718475.1 Nemertoderma westbladi | reverse complement strand
TTAGAAATTTGAAGAGGGCAAAATGCACATTTCAATTGTTTATCCATCTCTTTATTATCCTAAAAACAATTTAAAATTAATATGAATATTGTTATATATATATATAATCAAAAAAAATTCATAAGCTACTCAACACAAATAAAATATAATATCTAAACTTTAATTAATTTAATATTTTCAGAATGAGCTCGAATGAATCAGTTGAGCTCTTTATATATATATTTCAAGTTTCTACTTAGACCAACCAATCATAAATAACAGTTACATTGGAAACTAATATCATAAATAAAGTTGCTTTTACAACTGAATTCTTTATAATAAAATCAAGTCTAAACCAAGATGTGTCTAATGCGTTTTTAATTTTCATTGATAAAGTAGGTTTTACATGCAAATGTTTTATTATGGTGGTGTAAACTCACGCATTTACATGCGAATGTTTTATACCTAATCCCGTGCTCACATTAAACTATCACCAATATTTACTCAATAAAGTCACCTTTACATGCAAATACTTTATAATAATCACGCTTTGTGATAAAAAGTTACCTTTACAAGTCAGTGTGAAACTGAAAAAGAAAAGTCTCTAGTTAATAATAAATCAATCTGATACTGTTTTTATATGTTCCTTATTGTAATCTGCTACCTCTTCACTTGCTTTTGTAACTTTTATTTTCTTTGTAGGTATAGAATCATTGTTGGGAATGGAAGATGATTGAGATGTAGATCTGCGCTTTCTATCACTCGAGGTCTCTTCGATGTATGTCTTTGGATTAAATGTGGATGAAACTACTTCTGGAAATGACTTATTATCCTTAAACTTCCAAGTTGGTGGATATAGAATCACGAAACCGTCTGCTATATCAGTTGATGAAACCTTTAACATCATATCGTAGAGAAACTCTATATGAGGTATGTCTTTATCGTAATGTAACTGTAAATATTTGCTTTCCTTGTCTGTAATAATTACTTTTTTTTCTTGTACATTTATTTTTACTTTAAGTCGGTCAGATAAAGCTACTTTATCGTCCGTATCTAGCTCTGAAAAGACACCTTCGTTACTAATTTCATAATTCCATTCATACCACAATGAATTTACTTCCGATGCTGTTAAGTTAAACCCATTATAATACCTAAGACCAATAGCATCAGAATATCTAGCTGAAATCTCCCATAGTCCCATATAAGTCGCTCCTTTATATTTGCTTACAAAACCAACAAAAGATGGGTTGGTTAAATTAACAACATAACACTGATTTATTATTTCGAGTGGTGGTGATAACAATTCTAATATTTCTGTCTTACTCTGAAGCAATAAATTAATGAGTGATTTGTTTAGAATTTGACATTTGCCTTGCTTCTGAATATATACGTTTTCAGTAATAACACAGGTGGAAATATTTAACTTTCCTCTTGTAAATTCTATATTAGGATAAATATTACCTCTTGAAACTGGTGATTCCTTTTGTCGGTTGAATAATATTTCTAAGACGTCTAGAAGGTAGAGTGTATCCAGGTAAGAGAAGCACGTTGTTACATTGCTATCGCATGAGAGTAATATAAAGTACTTGCCATAAACAATACTACAGGTATATTTATTAAATGTAAATTTCCAAGTATTGCTTGAAGTTTTTTTAAATAAATCCATAATTAGAATGAAAACTATTTTGAAAAATAAAAACTAAATAAATGATTATTAGATTGTAAAACTTCGGTTTATATGGTTGCTTTAATACAGCAGAGTGACTTACAGTGAGGAATATAGTAGCTTCGTGTAACAGATGCAACGTGTACAGATAAATTTATTACATTAGCGTGAGTTAGAGAGTGAAATAGCAGTAACGTGTAACAGATGCAACGTAATCAATGCTAGCCCTGTCATTCTAACTTATATTCAACTTAGTTGATCGATCAGTTACAACGATAAAAGAAATTGATTATTATTAATAGTCGAATTAATGTATTCTACGCTATAGTAATTATGTTAAGGAACTAGAAGCTATTTATAAACATCTGCTACCGGTGATGAAGATGAAGAATTCAATGACTATGGTATAACTCAGATATTTATCGCCTTTTTCTCTCGAGGTTGGATGAGGGAGTGAGTGGAGGAATGTGGGGAGTTATAATGGTCCCGAGTTCGAACCCTGTTGAATATTTTGTTATCTGAAAAATTGCAAAATTAAATTTAGTTACTGGTGAAAAATAGTAGAAGTTACCTGTAGACACCTCTAGCGTCTGTAAGATAAAGGTTGGTGAATATGAAAAATACTGGTTGCTGAAAAATTGCGATTTGAAAAATAGTAGAAGTTACCTGTAGACACCTCTAGCGTCTGTAAAATAAAGGTTGGTAAATATGAAAAATACTGGTTGGTGAAAAATAGCGATTTGAAAAATAGTAGAAGTTACCTGTAGACACCCGAACACTTGTAAAATAAAGGCTTATGATTGGACGGATGAGTAGCGTTGGGTGACTAATAACGCCTCTAGCGGAAGATGCGGGAACTTGAGAAGTTGCCATGGTTACGGATTAAATGCTGACATCTGATTGGTTGAAATAATAACGACCACCGCAAAAGGTTGAAATAGTGGCTTCTGATTGGACAGAGTACCAGAAATGGACGGTAATGATGGGCTACGGGTGACCATGAAGCAGTGTCATAGTATTGTATACTACTGTTGTATCCCGTTGGAGACGTCGAGCGGGCGCTCTTGCAACTGCCTGTAGGCCAGCGGAAGTTTCCGAACTTCCGGAACCGGTTGCGATAACGACTGGTCGTTGAACTAGCGTTCTTTTTGTGATAACCTTTGCCGATGGTCGGGGCTCCATAGGCTGCGCTGGTCCTGGTGTAGAACTGCGCTGTCTAGCGAAGCCACTAGCTGACCGGCGTCGGTGTGGATCTATCCACGGGTTGTTGGTTGTTTCTGGGGGGGTATTAGATCCACTACCGGTACCTCCGGCAGCGGAACCGGGTGTGCGGGGGGTGGAAGCGGTTGTCCCCTTAGTAGTAATAGGTCTTTACAACGGATTACTTCATGGTTGGCTTACACCGTTTCTTGACGAGCATCCGCGAGACGCCCCAACACCATTGTGTACATTGCGCACATCTTAGATAGGGCATCAGTGATTGACTTTTCCTCCTCGTTAGTTGTTTTCTTTTGCCTGGTTCCTCGAACCATTGATAAGACCTCGCTTTACAGATTAAGATACGCGTCGGCACTTGATTCCATCACAACAGCAATAGTAGACAATAAAATATCATATATTAAAAAACAAATTAAATTAAAACTGTCAGATTTGCAGATTTTCCTGGCTAAACCAAATATTTGAAACACACAAAGTTAACATAATATTAGTAGGTTTATATTGTATATTGTATAATTAAGTAGTTAAAGAAAAATTATTTATTAATTTATAATTAAATTTAGTATTAAATATTTGTTCTATAACATAATTTTTTCAATAACAAATAACTGACATTTTTCTTTAACATTCAAAAAAACATTATCAAATTATTATATTATATTATTTGATTCAATTGCCGACTTGTTTTATTTTATTTGAACATAATATTATAATTGTTCTACAGTAGCTACCATTTAAAATATAAAAAAAAACTTATTGAAAAAATGCTGCAAAATTAAAAAAAAAAACGCCTCACACATCGGGCTATGTAAAAGTTCCCCTTCAATATTACCCCTGTTTTATTGTTAACAACTGTTCTATTCCTATTAGCTATAAAAGTACAATTTTATAAGATAGTATTTTAATTTGTTATTAATAGAAATTGTTTCCAACTTTATAACTACATGTAAAAATGGAAGCAGGATAATTCGGTCCCGGACAATTCGGTCCCGGACAATTCGGTCCCATTTATTTTGTGTTATGGGACCGAATTGTCCGGGACCGAATTGTCCTGAACCAAATTAAATTATTGGTACTATAATGGTGAATGTTCTCAACCTTAGTATATATTTCTATACGGTAACTAGTGTTTTTTTTACTAGTTATTCATTTTAAAATTCGCTTTTTATCCGCAAAATGCCTCCTGTACTTCCCACTCCGTCTCCCACACCCTCCACAGATCATCCTGTATTTCCCACTCCGTCTCCCACACCGTCCACAGATCCTCCTGTACTTCCAACTCCGTCTCCCACACCCTCCACAGATCCTCTTGTACTTCCTACTCCGTCTCCCACACCCTGCACAGATCCTCTTGTACTTCCCACTCCGTCTCTCACACCATCCACACCACAGATCACCCCATACCTCCCACTCCGTATCCCACATCCTCCACAGATCCTCCTGTATTTCCCACTCCGTCTCCCACACCCTCCACACCACAGATCACCCCATACATCCCACTCCGTCTCCTACACCCTCCACAGATCCCCCCATACTTCCCACTCCGTCTCCCACACCCTCCAGAGATCCTCCTGTACTTCCCACTCCACCTCCCACACCCTCCACAGATCCTCCTGTACTTCCCACTCCGTCTCCCACACCCTCCACAGATCCCCCCATACTTCCCACTCCGTCTCCCACACCCTCCAGAGATCCTCCTGTACTTCCCACTCCACCTCCCACACCCTCCACAGATCCTCCTGTACTTCCCACTCCGTCTCCCACACCCTCCACAGATCCCCCCATACTTCCCACTCCGTCTCCCACACCCTCCAGAGATCCTCCTGTACTTCCCACTCCACCTCCCACACCCTCCACAGATCCTCCTGTACTTCCCACTCCGTCTCCCACACCCTCCACAGATCCCCCCATACTTCCCACTCCGTCTCCTACACCCTCCACAGATCCCCCCATACTTCCCACTCCGTCTCCCACACCCTCCAGAGATCCTCCTGTACTTCCCACTCCACCTCCCACACCCTCCACAGATCCTCCTGTACTTCCCACTCCGTCTCCCACACCCTCCACAGATCCCCCCATACTTCCCACTCCGTCTCCTACACCCTCCACAGATCCCCCCATACTTCCCACTCCGTCTCCCACACCCTCCAGAGATCCTCCTGTACTTCCCACTCCACCTCCCACACCCTCCACAGATCCTCCTGTACTTACCACACCGTCTCCCACACCCTCCACAGATCCTCCTGTACTTCCCACTCCGTCTCCCACACCCTCCACAGATCCTCCCGTACTTCCCACTCCGTCTCCCACACCCTCCACAGTTCCTCCTGTACTTCCCACTCCACCTCCCACACCCTCCACAGATCCTCCTGTACTTCCCACTCCACCTCCCACACCCTCCACAGATCCTCCTGTACTTCCCACACCGTCTCCCACACCCTCCACAGATCCTCCTGTACTTCCCACTCCGTCTCCCACACCCTCCAGAGATCCTCCTGTACTTCCCACTCCACCTCCCACACCCTCCACAGATCCTCCTGTACTTCCCACACCGTCTCCCACACCCTCCACAGATCCTCCTGTACTTCCCACTCCGTCTCCCACACCCTCCACAGATCCTCCCGTACTTCCCACTCCGTCTCCCACACCCTCCACAGTTCCTCCTGTACTTCCCACTCCACCTCCCACACCCTCCACAGATCCTCCTGTACTTCCCACTCCGTCTCCCACACCCTCCACACCACAGATCACCCCATACATCCCACTCCGTCTCCTACACCCTGTACCTACACACCGATAGAACCTGCGGTCTATCGTAATGAGCAGCAACGTGGTCGTCCGGTAGGAGGACTATGTATATTTATTAAAAGAGAATTGATGAAATTTATTAATGTTAATACAGTAAAAACTGGTAATTAGCGTTTGCAGGCTGTTCAGTTATGTTTGCCCGGTGAAAGTAACCCATTGCTTTTGTTAAATGCGTATTTTCTTGTTGATCCACAGTTACGTGATACAGTGTCAGATGAACTCTTGATAATATTGAACGACATTCGTACAGTTTTAAATAACAACGGTTCTCCCCTTACATTGCTAGCGGGAGATTTGAATACCGATTTTGTGCGATCCACGGCACATGTTCGTACAGTACAATCATTTTTCAATGAGATTGGTCTTGTAGACATATGGGACTTCCACGAGGTAGATTATACATATATGTTTTGTGCCAACAACACCATAAGTACATCGTTAATTGATCGTTTTATGTGTTCGAGTACTCTTATTGATAATGTGTCAGATTGTGGGGTTGTGCATTCGGGAGATAATTTATCTAACCATAGCCCTATTTATGCACAATTTAATTACGTTCATATAATATATTCTGTACCCGATGTATTAGACAACGTGAATAAACGGAAGCCTAATTTTCAAAAGGCAAATGATACAGAAAAGGAAAATTTTATTAGTTGTTTAAATAATTCACTCAGTAATCTTAATTTAGAATGTAGCCAGTGTAGCAATATTTTGTGTGACAACCCAGATCACACAATTGATTTAGAATGTTATTGTTTTGAGGTGTTAGATGCTATTGATAAAGCAGCATGTAATTGTTTACAGGTATCAGGTGCTTCAAATAATAAACAATGGCCGGGGTGGAATGATTATGTGAAGCCGTATAAAACGGAAGCCATGTTCTGGCATAATATGTAGTGTGCAGCTGGTAAACCAGATGCAAATAACGGTAATTTGTTTTATTTACGTTGTTCATCAAGAGCACAATATAAATATGCGGTACGTCGTCTAAAAAAGTCGAGTGATACAGTAAAGAGAGATAAATTTTTACAAGCGTGCCTGGATAATAATAATGATATTTTTAGTATGATAAAGAATTTGCGTGGGCGTAAATGCGGTATGCTGAGCAGCACCATTGATGGAATTGCAGATGGTAAGGGGATTGCAGGTAATTTTGCATCGATTTACTCGAGGCTATTCAACCAGGAATATGGTACAGATACTAATGCGCTAGACCAGGAAATTATTGTTAAATTGAGCAGCTACTCCGTTCATGATTCGGATAAAATCACTCCAGAACTTGTCAGAGCAGCTATACTCAAACTGAAACACTCGAAATCTGATGTTCTTTTGGATTTTAATTCCGACTGTCTGATTAATGGAGGAGAATTACTACACGCACACATTGCGACAATGTTCAATAGCTTCCTCATTCATGGGTTTGTCCTTAACCCTATTAAACCCGGGGGGGGGGTCAATATGACCCCTCCCATGGTTTTTTTATTATAATTCTGAAACAAACGCAGTTGGGAATCTGAAATTTTATGACTTTTCCTAAAAATCTATTGTCTTCCTAGTAGTGAAAACCGTTTTCAAAAATATTGGGTACTTTTCGAGTTATAGCACCATTTTTTAACCCTACTTTTGGCACTTTTTTTGAGACGTTTTTTGAAAATTACATTTCATTAAATATGAATTGAAACATCTCTATTTTTGATTTACACCGGTTTTTTGGTGTTAGAAATTTGATGGAATTCATATAAATTGATTTAGAAATTTCAAACTTGTTTTTTTCGGTGGTTGCCAAATTTTGGTGCCAGCACCAAATTTTGAATTATGTCAATTTTGTAAATTGATTGTTTGAAACTTGTTTTTTACGCAATTGGGGTTTTTTGGGGTTCTAGATTCGATGAAATATATACGAGTTGCACCAAGCGTATCAAACTTGTATTTTTCGGTGCTGTGTGCAAATTTTGGTGCTAGCACGAAATTTTGAAAATTCCTTCGATAGATAAAATTGCTTGTGACAATTTATTTCTTGCATTTTAGAGGTTTATGGCTGTTCTGAATTCAATGGAATAAATAATTATCGAACTAGACATCTCAAACTTGTATTTTTCGGATGTGGGTGCAAAATGTGGTGCTAGCACCAAATTTTGAAAACCATCAAATATATCAATTGATTGTGTCACCTTGTTTCTTGCGTTATACGGGTTTGTGATGGTTCTGAATTCAATGGAATCAGTAAAAATTTCATAAGAGTTCTCAAACTGGTATTTTTCGCCAGTGGGTAAAAATTGTTGTGCCAGCACCAAATTTTGGAAAATATGCAAATTTATCAGTAGATGGTATCACCTTGTTTCTTGCGTTATACGGGTTTATGAGGGTCCTGAATCCGATGGAATCCATAAAAACAGCACTGGACATCGCAAACTTGTACTTTTTGGTGATGGGTACGAATTTTGGTGCTAGCACCAAAATTTGCCAAATTACGCCGAAAAATACAAGTATCAATGATCTGGCATATTAGAAATGTATTCCATTAGAATCAGCGCAATCGAAAACCTGAAAATGTGAATTTATAGCATCGTATAAGTGAATTAAAAATTTTGTGTTCTACCTGAAAAGTGCTGGTTACTTGTTTTTTTCATTTTTTTCCTACGCAGAGAGGACTAAACGGCCATTTATAGTAATCATATCATTTTTAAATATTTTCCAATGTTTTTTGCACCCCAGAAAACCTGTATTGAAAAATAATTAGCCGAAAATGTAACTTTCAAATTTTGTGAAAATTGTGCACTACTTGTAATTTTGGTGCTGCAATATAACCACCCCAGTACATTTTTTCGAAATTTTTTTTTTTCGGTCGTATCCAGACAAGTGATACCTACGTACAAACAAAAAATCAGACGTTTTCGTAAATATTTGTAGATTTTAGAGGGGGGGGTCAATATGACCCCCTCCCGGTATTTGTACAGCATTTTATAGCCCGGTACTAATAGGGTTAAGTACCTTCTAACTTGTTCTCTTGTTCCATTGGTTAAAGACAATTTGGGTGATCTCAGTAAATCAAATAATTACCGGGCAATAGCGTTATCTTCACTACTTATTAAGGTGTTTGAGTGGGTAATGCTACTTTCTCAAGGGGACAGAGTTATTGTAGATGAACTTCAGTTTGGCTTTCAAAAAGGTTCGAGTACCACCAGCTGTACATGGACTGCTAAAGAAGTCATTTCGCATTATTCGCGGTTCTCTACCCCAGTCTATGGGTGTTTTCTTGATTTATCGAAAGCGTTCGATATGATGGATTGGGTAACATTATTTTTGGAGTTACTAAAGAAAGGTTTTTCGGTTTTGTTTGTAAGGGTGCTTCTGTGGATGAACAAGGAACAGTCATGTTGTGTTAAATGCCGGGGTAACAATTTATCGGATCCTTTTTTGGTTTCGAATGGCATCAGGCAGGGTTCGGTAGCCTTGCCGGTTCTTTTTTGTATCATTGTAGACAGACTGATTGTGGCTCTTCGTAAGTCCAAGGTTGGTTGCAGTATCAGTTCAGTGTATTTCGGTGTATTGGCATATGCCGATGACTTATTGTTATTATGTCCTACAATAGTTGGTCTACAATTTATGATCTCGATTTGTGAGGAATTCTCTTTGAAACACAAATTAAAATTCAGCCGCGATAGTGACCCAGCAAAAAGCAAATCAAAGTGTATCCCGTTTGTAAAACGTTGGTCTGAGCCTAGTAATAACGTTAAACTTGATGGAGTTAAGCTTCCGTGGGTGAAGAAGGTGATGCACCTTGACAATGTTGTTGATTATAACTGCAGCTTTGATCAAGACATGACTCGTAAGAGAGGACAATTTATAGGCAAATTACGGAGTTTACACCAGGAATTTTCATTCTCATATCCATCGTGTTTGTTTGAAATACAAAGAAGATATGCGATGTGTTTGTATGGTAGCAGTTTGTGGGATATCTGGTCAGAGGGAGCGCAGCGTGTGGGTCGCGCATGGAATATTAATGTCCGTACGGTCTATAACCTTCCCTACAAAACTCATTGTTATATTGGGGAGGGTTTGTGTACTTTTCCGCATCCGATGTCAATGATTTGCAGCCGGTTTGTTTCTTTTGCACAGTCTCTCCTCAACAGCAATAAATTATGTGTCAGATTTCTCGCGAATGTCTCTCTGCCAGATTGTAGAACAGTCAGTGGGGTTAACTTCCGCCGCATTAGAAACTTTTGTCAAGAGTTGAACTTACTGAAGCTCATGTCCAAGCAGGTAGCATCAAGAAAGTGGTATAAAAACGGGGATCCGGGCGCTATTCAATTAATTAAAGAACTACTTAATTACCGCAATAATGAAATCGATATTTTGGGTTTTAACCGTGATGAGATCGATCTAATTATAAATTCAGTGTGTGGGGACTAGTTATACGTATTTTTTCGTATTTTCTATTACGAATTTCTGTGTATATTATTGCTTATTATACTTAGGCCTAATTGTTGGAAGAGACAGTAACAATACCTGCAATATCCTACTGTAAAGTTTGTGAATCAAATCATAAATCCGACCTTCTCACCAAAACAGTAAACTCTAAGTAAGCGAATATATTGCAGTATCGATCTCTTATAACCGGTGAGGCAGAAAACAGTCTACGAGCAGACAAACTTCGATAAAACAAAATCCCGTGCAGCGAATCCTAAAATCAGGCTGATTCACTGACGGACTAAGGGGCTCGTATACTTTGCCGCGGTGTAATTTATATGGTTGGGCGAAAGGGATGCTAGCTAGGTGCAGAGATTTGGAGATGTCTAACTAGCGGGCAAAGCGCAGTACGGATGAAAGTTAATTTTATATATTTTGAGGTGTAAATAATTTCTAACGCGCGTGTGTTAATTCTGAACAGTCAAAGCAGTTTTCCTCCTTCACATATATAATTACTGGGTACGGTGTGCATTTTACGAATATTCTAATTTTGTAACTTGTAGGTCCAATACTCACGAATGATAAGGCTCCTTCCCTTCTTGCGTATTTCCAGGACTCAAATTCAGGCATAAAGTTAATGCTACGCCCAGAATTCGGCAATTTTAGGTACCAGGTCCCTAATACTAAGAAGAAATGTGTTAGTTTACTACAGTAGGCGTACAGTTACTAATAGCTATCCTGGCTCTTATCTGGAATTTTAGTCACCTAGTTAGGCTGGGTAACTTCCTATCAGGACGTTGGCGGGGACACGGTAGATGTTAGTATATCCCTAATAGCCTCAATTTATTTGCGCCTAGTCGTAAACTGCCCTACCGCCTGAACGGTACAATCCTAATTCAGGTGAAACACAGCAACCCTCCTAGCCTACAAGTTCTGATGCAATGGACACCGTTGTACTACAAATAGTCGCACACGCACCTGCACTTAGCAAGAGTTAGGCGTACAGTTTGCTGCACCCTACCAATTGTATGCTTCGTACCGGTGTGCCTACGTCCTATCTGCGTACTAGTATCTCTGCCTGCTCTCTCTCTCCTCTCCCCCCGTAGGAATATGAAGGTCTACTGCGGTTTTTTCCTGAATTAAAACAGTACAGTCCCTAAGATGTTATTTTAGGCGTACAGCGTGTCACTACTTCTACCTTTGATCTTTGCTCTTACGCTTAGGTAGCAAGGCATCGAACGCTGTCTAACCTTTCAGGCGATGGGCGAATAACTCAAGATGGTATTTCGGGTTGTCTCCTGTCTACATTCCCTTGATGTTCCCGTTCATTGCTGCGGCCCGATCTCTAGCCGGCCATCCTGTCCCTTAGTTGGGTTTACCGTGGTGAAGCATGGTAAAACAGATAGAAAATTTGCAGATGTGACAAGTATTTCTAACTTTTATTACAAAATCAAATAATAACTATTATACAATAAACAATGTAAGATAGTGAATCAAGAAGATAAACGATTGAGATATAGATAAGAAGGTATACGATTGATGAAAAGTATAACTAATGAACGAAATCGCACCTTTTTATAGCAAATTTGTGCTGCAATCAATCGAGAAAATTCTCGATTGTTCTATAGGTTCTAACAGGTTTTTAAAGATAGCTATTGGTCCAGCTAATATATAACTTGCACGACATTGGTTACAATCTAATAACTACAGCCTCATTGGTTAATCTAGGTATAAACAAATGCACTTTAATTTGTAGCGGTCAATTTAAATGAGTTGAAATTCTGCACAAAAAATAATTCGCACTTACTAGGATTCGAACTCAATACCTACTACACATATAATTTCCAACGCTCTACCGACTGAGCTACTGAACCACTTGACCAATAGGCGTACAAATGATATAACAAATATAAATGAGGACTCAAAGTAATCTTTTAGCAAAGTTAATTCGAATAAAAATAAAATTTTGAAAATCCACGGCATTTAGGGAATATAATTCTATACCGCTCCATGAAAACAGGATATTATTGTGCATAAAATATACGGTTTTCACCAATAATCAATCAAACTATAGAATACTTAGTACCTATTAATACTTAATACCTACTAATACATATTTACAATTAAATTTCAAATAATACTTCCTTTCTACGTAATGATTCGATACAAAATAATTACAAATTCAAACTTTACGTATTTAAGGCTTTACTAAGTAAGTACAATATAAATCTAAATTAAATTCACCAATATAAATCTATTGCATCTCAATATTGCATAAATTCAAACAATTACAAATACAAATAAATGAAAACAATAAGAAAGGCTCGCGAGTCTTCCATCTACTATTGCATCTCAAATATTGCATAAATTCAAATAATTACAAATACTTTCATGCCTAAATGTAGATTGCATAAGTTCGGAATAATTACAAAATATGAGTCTTTCTAAGCACAAAACTTTCTAACTATAAAACTTTCTAAATACAAAATATAACACTTTACAAATGAAACTATAAGAAAGGCTCATGAGTCTTCCGTCCACCCTTGCCCTCCCTTTTATCGCTTAGTTGATCGAGCCCTGCCGCGTCCTCGAAAACTGCGCACAGGTGACTTTGCTCGTGATATGGGACTAATGGGACGAGTCACTGGTTTACTTGGGACGTTGAGAGACTGTGCGACTATTTCCTCGCAAATTCGTCTATTTGGCATCCCAAAACCTCGACCGATTCCTCGTGACCGATCAGTTGTCACTACAGTTGGTAGAACGTCTGGGAACGCGCGGGAAGCGGACGACGCAGACCCTTTTGATCAGCTGGTGTGTGTCCCGATCCTCCTGTTGGTTCTCTAGGAAGTGATACCGTATCCCGAGTAATTCGAATGGTCGGCTCAGCTCCCTTGCGTTCTTCTATATTAATAGACTTCTTTAACTGTTGGCCCACTTTCTGGACCCGTATGATCCTACCCTGTCCGTCCTCCCGAGGGTGACGTCCAGACGGCGCAACCGGAGTGGCTGGTATATTTGTCGCCTCTAGGACCTCCTCTTCCTCGAATACGCTCGCTCGTATACGTTTGTGGTAAAACGCGGCTCGGTACGCCCATGCGACGGTTAACCAAGCTCCTTTATTCCGCTTTTCAGTTCGGAAACGATCGAATTCACCATACGTGATGCGATTAACGACTTTCTGAAAATTCCACGTGTTTTTGTTATCCGGGTGAATCTGTAATAGATACTCGCGCACTACTCGGAATCCACTGTCGTGGGGCAAAATATCGACTACCTCGATAAGTTCGCCATATTGGGGCATAGCGGAGATGTATCCTTCCGACATCATCGTTTGGGGATTTACCGCCCAAAATCCAAGATGCGCCCTCATCGGAAATCGTCTTCTTTGTGCGTATTTTTTAACGTAATTTTTTTTAATAATTTTCTCACGAGTTTTGCAGATTCGTGTTCATAAGGTATGTCTCTTAGTTGGCATTCAGATGCTCGATGCCCTTTTATATTGCAATAAGTACATTGAGCCATAAATCTCCAGCAAGTATAAAAGGTATGAGACCCTTGATCTCCACACCATCCACAGATTAGCTGAGTCGTAGTAATGTGCTTTCCACTGCACTTTGTCATATGATGTCCAGCGACGCCACATTTACCACACATCGTATTGGCAGGGTACCACACTCGTTCGTATATAAGATCTCCAATCGGTCGAGCGCTTCCTCCCACACTATAATCGTAATCATCTGGATCTATGGGTTGGTAGGTTTCTGAAGGTTGTATACAAACTATAGCATCTGTTGCTTCAAGTTGTCGAATCTCCGTCTGAGATTTCTTCGGGAGGTTCCTTTCTATCTCAAGAAGTTCCTCTAAAGGATCGTCAGTGATCGTAGTAGTTACTTCGAAATCATCACCAAGGTGACCGATAGGCGCGCGCGTCTGCCGTGATTCATCCGTAATCTCCACGATACGTTCTCCTTCATAGGGTAACAATGTAAACATAGATGGTCTTTCGATAAGAGATCCCGCACAGCGAAGATACACGTCTCGAAATATACTAAATCCTGCTCGAGTAAAGGCATTACACTGAGCGTCGGAGTTGTAGAAGGGTTCAAGGAATCGTCTAAACACGTCGGTATGAATTCTCCCTTCCATGTAGAATGTATGATCTTCTCCGAGACAAAGTGGATGTCTTTTGAGAGTCCGAGACACAATGTCGGCGATTAGGCAAACATTCACTGATGACTCTATTGCTAAATAATATTGTAAGACCGCTCTTGGAGGTGACGTAATAGCCCAATACACGCATCCTCTCCATTTAAGCTGTGATTCAAACTCACTCATATCTGGAGTATCACCTTCTCCATAAGTCTCAATATACTTGGTTCTCTTACTTTCCTTATAATCCCAATTGAATAACAGGTAGGAAATGTATCCGGTTCCAGTCTTCTGAGTATTATACTCACGAAAATATCCCTGTTCTATAGACCACAAAATAAGAGGTCGAGTGTCGACGTAAGGTGTCGGTAGTCGGTCATCGCTGTCCGTCATGCCAGCGAAGTCGCTAATTAAGTCCTCCCTTACTCCTGATCCAATCTTTACAACAGTTTTATCTAAAATCATATTTCTTACCATCTTCGGTAGCATTCTAGCGTCGATATTACAAGCTTGGTCCATCTTCTTTACTATGTCAGTGATGAGATGGTGTCGCTTTGTATTTGCTGGAGGTATCGGCATTCGTTTGTCGCTCCTCTGTCTACTGAAAACGTGCAGGACTCCGTCCGCCGCTCTAATTTGTATAGTCTTAGAAGTCAAACTCTGTTGATGACTGCCGCTCTCGTTATCGTAAAACATGTAACCATTTTCCTGGAACGATCTAAACGTCCTATTCCATTCATCCAACAATTCTTCCGAAGGTTGCCAAATCTTCTCTATGTCCTTATCATCTTCGAAACGAATAACCTTACCTCGCCAATCCGCGGCAATATCTGTATCCGACTCGAAGGTTCCGATTCCAATCCATAAACGAATCGTCTTGGTTAAATATCCTTTCAAATTACTCGGAGCTATATCGGCACCAGCTCTATCCAGTTCCTTAAAGTCTTGAATATGAGGTGGGACGTTGTACACGACCTTTTGAGTAATATGTCTACGTAAATCATATATCTTACTCATATCGCTGAAAACAACTGCAGGAAGAAACTCCAAGTTTGAAATGATTTCTGGATGATCCACGATGGGTATTTCGTACGTCGTATCCTGTCGGACTGGTATACTAATAGGAAAATTGAGTGTCGTACTCAATGGTTTCGTAGTTGAAGTACTATATGGTTGCATTTCTCTTGTCCTTTCCGGGGATGCAATCTGTAGTCTCTGAATAACGTTTTGAGCAAAGTTTATGCTCTCGAAAACTTCCGGTGTCATCTCCTTAGCTGGAGTTTGATCGTGTGACGTCCAATGGTAAGGTAGGCTCGCGAGTCTTCCGCCCCATTCTTCCATCTCACCTTTCTCGAAAGCCTTGTAGGCTCTGTATAGGCTAAGAGCTTCTTTCTTTTCGCGGGTTGACTGATTCGCCTCGTCCAGCGTAAGTTCAAATACATCGGGTTCAACAACCTTAGGTGGGTAAATGACAGTTTCTCCCGCCTTTGGTCCAGTCATAGCAAACGAATGATATGGATTCGATAAAGGATACCCTCCTTCCTGGTAGCGTAGTTGTTGATGATTCGAACACCTCGCCAATATCGGTTCGGGATTTTCCTTATTCAAGCGCATCGGAATCGCATTTCGTTGTTCGCGCATACAAGAACCGCATTGATAATAAAGTTTATAAACTGAAAATGCTTCCTTGGTTTCTCTATCGTCCCCTCGAGTTCGTCTGTAAAGGTGCATTCCATCGAATTCATCTCGTACCGCGGGCATAGGTTCGTGCGCCTTTAGGTATTGCATGGTATGATACAAACGACTAATTTCAGTATCGGGGTCTTCGCTAATGTCTCCCGTATCACACAAAGCGTCGTACGGGTACAGTTCATTGAAGGTTTTGCGCAAACTTTCGATTCTTTCATTTAATGCATTTTGTCTTCTCTTTAATACATTTGAGTCATATTTAGTTCTCGCGAGTTTCGCTGTACTTTCTGATAATTCTTTTATACCAAATATAGTGTAGTCCTTGGCTCCAAATCTTTCGAATGGCGCTGCTGCCTACTCTTGGATATCATATCCCCATCTCGGCTCTCCTTGTATCCCTTTCTCCATAATTAGGGGTGTAGTTACATAATCATTACTACTAGAGGGAATACAACAGAGTTTGTAGTTAGTTGTGAGGAGACGTGAGAGTTTCGTCTGCCCTTTTGGCTCGACAACGCTCTAACCTCCTACCCATAGCCTAAGATCTAGGGTTTCTTTAATGACACGCTGCTTCTTATCTAAAATTTTTTGCCGAAATAAAAACGAATTTGGGCTAAACTGGCTGTGAGTCTAAAATACTCACCTTTTGATCCCAAACTATTATCAGAAAATAAGCAGTCAAGAATTAGTAATAAATATAGGGGAGTCTATTTATTGACGTAACTTATTGAAACAAGACCGTGTAAAATTTAATTAAAATTTTAAGAAAGGCTCGCAAGTCTTCCTCTCTTGTTTCTCTAATTTTAAGTTCCACCCGACTGTACCCTGAAATCTATTCACTGGAGAAAATTTTAAAAATTTTTCAAATCCAAATGGATTGTCTAAATTTTCGAAAATGTCTCAATATTGTGAGTTCCAAGTAGAATTCCATTTCTTATACCTACAAATCCCGCTCCTATGTGACACATAAGGGTACCACCCTCAATGTTCACATATAAAGACAATGGAATTCTACCGCTGTCCTTATTACGGTGTACAGGTACGTGGAAATCTATTTGTAAACTCCTAATTATTTACTAATACTAGTTGGAGATTTGTAGTCTCCAGACTCGTTAGGAGTCTCTTCAAGAAGTACGAGACGTTGAGTCGGTCTGTCTACTGTACGACCGTCAATTGTCCGTACCGTCACAGTTCTTGTCACTCCATCCATAGATGGATGAGTGGCTAAAATTACACCTGTTATCCAGAAGCGTCTTTTTAGATTCACTTCTGCTAACAGCACGTGGTCTCCCGGCTTTAATGCGCGGGTGTTATTGTACCATGTTGTTCTGGCAGAAATAGAGGGCAAATAATGGTTTTGCCATATTTCCCAGAATTTGTTAGCCAGTAGTTGCATGATTTTCCACGCTTTTCTACCGTAGCTATCGCTTTCTATTGGAATAGAAATAGGCGTCAAAGTCGTCGGTGCCTGCATAAGCAGGTGTGCCGGTGTCAAAGCAAACTGAGATTGTTTGTCATCGGGTACTAATACTATTGGTCTAGTATTTAGTATTGCCTCGATTTCAACAAACAGTGTTGTCAGTTGGTCGTCTGTCAATATGTGGTTTACTGGAATGACCTTTGCCATGGCTGTCTTTATAGATCTAATCAATCTCTCCCAGACTCCGCCTCTCCATGGACTATCTGGAGGATTAAACTTCCAAACAATCTTGTGAGGTTGTAGTTCGTTTGAGATTTGATCATGATCTAATTTCTTAAAGGCTCTAGCAATCTCATTTCGAGCACCAACAAAGTTTGTCCCTTGGTCTGAGTACAAGCATTTCACTAGTCCGCGTCTAGCGATAAATCGCCGCAATGCTAGTATAAACGCATTGGTGGAAAGATCCATCACACGTTCAATATGAACTGCCCTACTGGACATACATGTGAAAATCAGTCCCCAGCATTTTACTAGTATACGTCCACGTTTCGTATGTATGGGACCAAAGCAATCAATTCCAGTCTCTGTAAAAGGTGGTCTGAATGCTTGAAGTCGTGCTTGTGGAAGTTCACTCATTACTTGGGTACCTATTCTAGAATGTACCTTTTTACAAATAATACACGTACGTGTCACTGAACTTAACGCTTTACTGGGTCTAATTAATACAAATCTTGTACGTAAGTAGGAAAGACAGTGGTGTCTTCCAGCGTGTTTCAGATGTAAATGTGCGTCCAGTATCATTGCACGTTGTAGTTCGTGGTGTTGCGGTATTATTATTGGGTACCTAAAGTTTGTGTTAAAGTCAATGTTTTGAAGCCGAGATTTATGACAAATTAAGCCATTATAAATAATCGGACTCCAACTCAGTATTGGTGACGACTTGATTGGTTGACCTTGACTTATAGATGTGAATTCGCGTGCGAAATATCGCAATTGATAATGGCGAATTAATTTAATCTCACACCTGTCAATCTCAGTCAATGTAAGTCGACGTGTAAAGTCTCGTTTGCCTTTAACGTATTGTACAAAACGTACAATCCACGCTAATTTTCGGCAAGCGTTTATCCAAGTATCTGTTAGGTTTACAATACGGTCGACGTGAGTATTAGTGACGTCATCAGGTAAGTCAATGGAGAATTTGGAAGGTTTTGATTTACTAGAAGGGCCCACGGGTCCGCCGGTAAGTATTCCCTTGTTGACTGTTGATCCGTCCGGGTCTACAAGTAATTTGTCCTTCTTCGTCTTCTTACCTTGATTGTCAGTACTTCGTAAGTCGATCGTTAATGGTGGTTTGAACTCTATGGGGTCAGTGGGTTTCGGTAAACTTATTTTTCTACCGATATTAATCCCAGGTTTCACCATAGGTTGCGAGTTTGGTATGTCTCTTGAGCGCAAAGTAACACCTGTATTTACATTAGCGTAGGTACTACCCACATCTGTAATACATGAGGTTTCACCGTGCTTATGGTTGCTCAAGTGTGTCAAAATTGGTAGTTTGTCAATACAAGGCCGCTCCAATAGGGAAACTGCGGCTTTACTATTTGTCAATATGTTACTAGTGTCTAGTAGAACATTTTGTGACATGTCTGGTAAAATGTTTCGCGAACATCCGGCGAAATATCTAGTGACGTGTCTGGCAAAACGTCTGGTTGACCGTCTAGTAACGTGTCTGGCGATACGTCTGGTAACGTATCTGGTTGTTTGTCAATAGAAGGCCGCTCCAATAGAGAAACTGCGGCTTTACTGTTTATCAATATGTTACTAGTGTCTTGTTGAACATTTTGTGATATGTCTGGCAAAATGTCTGGTTGGCTGTCTAGTAACATGTCTGGTTGACCGTCTGGCGATACGTCTGGTGTAGAAAGGCTCGCAAGTCTTCCATTCTTGACCTTTGAAGTTATATCCTTCCATTTCGCCTTCGGTTTTTTCTTAAGTTTAGCCGCCGTCGTCCTTTTCTTTGCCTTCTCCTTTTTTGGTTTCTTGATTTCGGCGTCCTTAGGGATGGTGTTAGACTTGTTGTCATATAATGGCGGCCAATGTAGTGTTGATCTTTGTAAGAATTGTGGTCCGTGTTGCCAAAATTCTTTGTTCTCCGATTTACAGAATTCCTCAGGCATCATTCCTCGCGACGCAATATCAGCTGGGTTTTGTGGTCCGGGACAATGTCGCCAATCCTCTTTTATTGAACGGTCTAGAATTTCTGCGCGACGGTTAGCTACGAATGTCTTGAATTCAAGTGTGTCGTTGTTTATGTAAAATAAAACCAACGTCGCGTCAGTCCAATAAAATATCTGTAAACTTGACTGTAGTTCTATCTGTATAAGGTTCACGATTGTGGTTGACAGGGTTGCGGCTTGTAGCTCAGCTCGTGGTGTCGTCATATACTTAGTAGGCATTGTTTTTGCCTTAGAAGTAATGAGCGAAACATCGAATTCTTCTGAGTCTACTTGTCTGCGCAAGTACGCTGCCACACCAAATCCGTTGTCACTGGCGTCGGAAAAACAATGTAATTCCAAGTTGTCAGGAAATGTTGTTTGTAATGGAAAGTAGACTCTGGGTATGGAATAATCCTCTAGCGAAGATAATTCTGCCTCCCAGGTTTTCCATAAGTCCACTTGGTCTGATGAGATCGGCTCGTCCCATGTCAGTCCATCCTTCCAGATAATGCGCATATAAATGCGGGCTTGCAGTATTATTGGACTGATGAATCCTAATGGATCGAACAATCGGCTCAATTTTGACAAGCATGATCTCTTTGTCAGTGTGTTTTCTTGACTGTCCAGTCTCACTCTCACTCGAAAGTTGTCCGTGTTTGGGTCCCAAAAGAGCCCCAACACCTTGGTCGTCGGTAGTGGTTCGAACTCTAGGTCTATGTCACCACCTCCACGCTCAGTCGTTCCGAATGAGTCTACTAATTCGGCACTGTTTGAGGCGAATTTGGTGAGGTTAAAACCTCCACCCGCTAAGCAGTCCCATAATTGAAGTGCTACTGTTATAGCACGTTCTACTGTGTCACAACTCTGTAGACCGTCGTCTACGTAAAAGTCACGTTCTACTATGTTAATTATCTCTGGGTCATACATGTGTTTCTGATCCCTAGCGGCTTGTTTTAGGGCGTACATCGTGCAGTTTGGGCTGTCCCTGGCACCGAAAACGCGAACTTGCATTTGGTAAGTCGCCGGTGGTAGACTTAAGTCTCCTTCCGGATACCAGAGGAACCTCAAACTGTCTCTGTCTCGCTCTAACGCTCTCACTTGGTGAAACATCGCTTCAACGTCACAAGTAAAGGCTACTTGACGCTGACGGAAGCGCATAATCACCCCCATAAGATAATTATTCATGTTTGGTCCATCCATCAACTCACTATTGAGGGACATTCCCTCAAACAGAGCCGCACAGTCATTGACTACACGTACTTTGTCTGGTTTATCGGGGTGTCTCACAAAGTGATGTGGCAAGTAATATGTCTGGTCAGTCACTATCTCCGGATTAGTCATTCGGATAGCGTATCCCTTGGTCAAATACGTCTCCATCTGAGTGTTATACTGCAGATGGGCTTTCTCGTCCTTTAATAGACGTTGTCGTATTGAGTGTAGTCGTCTTAAAGCTAACGGGTAGTTATTTATGAGTTTAGGACTTTGGCTACGCCATAACATCCCTACCTCATAATGTCCGTCTTTCGTCTGGCGGATAGTATCTTCCATGATCTTCAGAGATTGTTTCTCCTGTTCCGACATACATGGTTCGTAGCTACCAGGTTCGGCTGTATCTTGTTCTAACCACCTGATAGTCTTCTCCGTTAATTCTTTGTCCAGTGCAGCTTGTTCCACTTGATGGTTTCTTAACGCGTCGTCATCGATATCGACGGGTATTGTTGAGGTTATTGGGGTAGGTAGACTCGCAAGCCTTCCGGCGTTATCATCTGTCGTCAATGGAATCTCTGGCTGACTCGTCTTCTCCCCAAGTTCTAAACTCACCTGGTGGATTAGCTGCTCCTTGTGACTTATCATACTAGTTACACGTCTGTCGTGTTTTGTCGAATGTAGTGTAGTATAGTCTACATCGTGTGAAAAGGAATGAGTCGACGTTGTAGTTAATAAACTACATGTACTTTGTATATCGTCTTCCTCGTCACTTATATCCAGTGTGCGCACAGGCGCTCGAGTAAACCAACCTATCGGCGTTCTGCAGGCGTATGCATTTCCTGCTACGACTGCCGATGGTCTGGTTTCCCACACTTGATGTAGGTTGAATTGGTCTGTCCCGATCAGCATTGCTACCGATCTATAATTGACAGGACATTCAGGTACACCAAGGTGTCTGAAATACTTACGGTCCTCCAAGGATTGTTCTGGGACAGGACCTAGTAGGTTACTAAAGTCCTTGGTGGCCGCAAAAGTCAAATCCTTAAAGGGTAACAAAGACCTCTCCTTTTCGCTGTGTTGCGATTTCGGAAGAAGAGTGTCTAAGTATAACTTAACTCGTGTCACTGGTATTGCACGTTGTCCGTGCATATTACTTATGGTGTAACTGACGCGCTTACCTTGTCTGAGATCCGTCACTACATCAGCTATCTTTTCATCCACGTAGCTGTGAGATGAGGCTGAATCTAGAATAGCGTAGATTCTCTTGCTCCCCTTTGTGCCAGTAATCTTAATCGAACTGGCGACATTACAGTTATGTAATCTCTATTATTTTGGGTCACGTAATGTAAGGGCTCTGGGACGGGCACATATATTTTTTAACCTGTTACATAATAATATAATTTAATAACAAAACATATTAATTTCACAGTTTTTAATAGTTGCGGTTCATAATTCTATTATTTTGGCTAATAATTTTATAATTATTGTGGCCTCCAGCACGGTTGCACATTCTCAGCCAATTCTGGCTCAGCCACGGAGAATGGAGGTGAAACTGTCTCTGTTTCAAATATAACAATAATTTATGGCTGAGTTAGCTTTCGTGCTGGGGTCCCTTTCTGGAACCCATCAAAATTATTTTTCGCGCGAAAATTGTCATAATTATGTCTCGCTAGAATAAATTTATTTGAAGTAAATAGCGGTTTTTTTGGATGCTGATCGCGATTATAGAACTCAAATATAACATTCGAGAAAATTTCTGGTCATTTTGAATGTGCCCCGGTGCACGAAAAAAACAAGTAGTGCAAATATGATAATAAAAAGTTTTACTAAATTAACCTGATTTTATGTCCTTATTGGTTTTTCCGTGTAGTTGACAAAATTTGATATAATTCACGTATCGTAGGACGTAGAGTAATATTAATTTCAATTCGTGTCACTAAAATTCGTGTCACTAAATTACGTGTCACTAAAATACGTGTCGCTATTGGGTAGCGTGTGCTTTATAACCCCCCCCCCCCCCCCCCCCCCCGAATGGGATGTTGCGAATGGCAACATCTATTACCTTGAGAGAATTATTGCTTGGCAACATGATGAGGGGTAATCAATACACCGTTAATGCCAATCTAATTAACGGCCGACTTATTCTCGGGTTGGTTGTATTACGATTAGCATGTTTGTGGATTTGTTTATTTTTTGTAATTATTTTCAAATTTAATCAAAATTATCGTTATTAACCGGTATTTTTATGTTGTATATTTTTATTTATAAAGTACGGCTCTACCTCGAGTGGGAATATTGAGTTACTTTATATAAATTTGCTAGTGTTAGACGTAGAATGAAATAAAATGTTTCTTCATCATTAATTCGACGAACTATATTCTCTGAGTATGCCGAAAGCTAGCCATCCTTGGTCGCCATGGTTACCAATAGACCACACGTGGTATTACCATAGAAACGAGGCGCCACCATTGGCAATCCGAGAGAACACGACTGCAGGGGAAATGATGACAGATATCTACCGACACTCTGACAACAATAATGTTCTAGAACTTTCGCGGGTTTATTTCGACGAGAAGTTTGGGAAGTTTAAATCCTACGGAGATATGCGGCAGCATCTGTCTGCGAACCACATCGAGTGGGTGAGTGACACAGCTGGGCGAGGTACCCGGCCCTACACGTCGGTTTACCGGAGGAGTTTCAACCGAGTCTCGTCTGTAACCCCGGATACTACCGCGGGGATATCACTTGATATCCCTCCTGTATTCCGGGCCGCCACCTCGGAATCATTCCGACCCCACTCCCGTTTCCCCCGTGTCTACCCGACCCCCGTAGTCAGGGTGACTGATCGCTCGGTATATATCCGGGTTGGTATGACAGCCCCTGATTCCGGTTCATTTAGGACTCCTCTTCGCTCCCTCGCTTTGGCACAGGAACCGTTCCAGAAACCAAATAACTGGCGATATTCAAACAGAGGCGTTAAAATATAATAGGATTTATTTGTATATTATTAGGTAATAAAGAATTTTAATTACCAATTGATTTGTTTAATTATATCAGCTGATTTTGAAAAGTCCAAATTTTGCTCTCGGACTTCCTCCGACGTTCTCAAAATGTTTCTATAAAATATATTAGGTAATATTAGGCAGACAACAACTGATACGGATGTTGAAGTATTTAAGGCAACACTTATGAGTTAAGGTTCACCTTAGCTAAGGTTGATTTATATGCAACCGGCCCCTCCTGGTCTAACAGCAAGTTAAGTAAATAAAGTTAAGTTATTGCAACTATATAATTTATTAATATATTGTAAATATTAACTAAACATAAACCAATAACCCATAACCATCACACATATAAACTGGTAACATATAGCAGAATAGCCAAGATTCAGTCTCTTCTAAAACTTATTGGGAATTCTAACTGCAAAATACATAATAAAAACGTTAAAGTAAATAATTTTATAGTAAAAAACGATATTTATTTCGGAATTCATTATTATTAATTATTATTATTATATTTATATTATATTTTAATATTTTTTATTATTATTTTTTTACATTATATTAATGTTATTTATATATATTTTATAATTAAATGTAAAAGTTAGTTTCCAACGCAACTCTATTGGAATTATTTAGTAATTTTATATAAAACTTACAGTTTTACTAAATCCAAATCTTCATTTCAACTCGAGAAGCCGGATTCCCATGCAGTAAAACGACCCAATAAGGTCCTTTCTGAACCCCCGCACCATATTCTCCGTTCAAGCTACTGAACCCGCAGCTGTTGTACCACCACGACCCAGTATGATCTACGGCGCAGTTGTAGGAGTCATCCCGTCATTATCGCGGTCCTTGGTAGAGAATGGTGCACCGTTGGAATATCCAATGCGTCACCAGCAGTACCATGGTAACCGGATACATGTAGGCGATAATTAGTTGCAGCTGATCCGATAGAGAAGTTGTTGTATTCCGCGTATTTGTGTTCGTTGTAGTAATTCTTTAGCTTACCATTGTTTCATCATTGGGATCTACCCACCCCGTCTCCAGTGAACCACAAATCGACTCTCAACTTCACCCCGCCTTCACTCAGCTGGTGGATCTTCTCCAACCCCAACCAAAAATTGATATTCGGGTCGCCAAATCCATTAACGTATTCGTTCCAGGTGCGGTAAAAGTCAACAGATCCATCAACTCTTTGTTGAATCTTTATCCCCTGAACCCCTATCAGATGGCCGTATATATTGTTTAACGCGTTTTGGACGGTTACCAGATCTTGGTCATGGTCATTATCCTAAAACAATAAATATTGCGTAACTTGAGATTATTTATCTATTAATTCGAAAATATTTTTGTTTTCATCACCATTAGATACAAATACGAAGCAATTTAGCAGAGGTAGGCTTACTCACACATTTATTTAACAAGGCTGGTAGGCTTACTCACATATTTATTTAACAAAGGCTGGTAGGCTTACTCACATATTTATTTAACAAGGCTGGTAGGCTTACTCACACATTTATTTAACAAGGCTGGTAGGCTTACTCACATATTTATTTAACAAGGCTGGTAGGCTTACTCACATATTTATTTAACAAAGGCTGGTAGGCTTACTCACACATTTATTTAACAAGGCTGGTAGGCTTACTCACACATTTATTTAACAAAGGCTGGTAGGCTTACTCACACATTCATTTAACAAGTTAAGGCTGCAAGGCTTACTCACACATTTATTTAACAAAGGCTGGTAGGCTTACTCACATATTTATTTAACAAGGCTGGTAGGCTTACTCACACATTTATTTAACAAAGGCTGGTAGGCTTACTCACACATTTATTTAACAAAGGCTGGTAGGCTTACTCACACATTTATTTAACAAGTTAAAGGCTGCAAGGCTTACTCACACATTTATTAAACAAGGCTGGTAGGCTTACTCACATATTTATTTAACAAGGCTGGTAGGCTTACTCACATATTTATTTAACAAAGGCTGGTAGGCTTACTCACACATTTATTTAACAAAGGCTGGTAGGCTTACTCACACATTTATTTAACAAAGGCTGGTAGGCTTACTCACACATTTATTTAACAAAGGCTGGTAGGCTTACCCACACAGTTATTTAACAAAAGCTAGTAGGCTTACTCACACATTTATTTAACAAAGCTGCTGGTAGGCTTACTCACACATTTATTTAACAAAGGCTGGTAGGCTTACTCACATATTTATTTAACAAGGCTGGTAGGCTTACTCACATATTTATTTAACAAGGCTGGTAGGCTTACTCACATATTTATTTAACAAGGCTGGTAGGCTTACTCACAAATTTATTTAACGAAGGCTGTTAGGCTTACTCACACATTTATTTAACAAGTTAAAGGCTGCAAGGCTTACTCACACATTTATTTAACAAGGCTGGTAGGCTTACTCACATATTTATTTAACAAGGCTGGTAGGCTTACTCACATATTTATTTAACAAAGGCTGGTAGGCTTACTCACACATTTATTTAACAAAGGCTGGTAGGCTTACTCACACATTTATTTAACAAGTTAAAGGCTGCAAGGCTTACTCACACATTTATTTAACAAGGCTGGTAGGCTTACTCACATATTTATTTAACAAGGCTGGTAGGCTTACTCACATATTTATTTAACAAAGGCTGGTAGGCTTACTCACACATTTATTTAACAAAGGCTGGTAGGCTTACTCACACATTTATTTAACAAAGGCTGGTAGGCTTACTCACACATTTATTTAACAAAGGCTGGTAGGCTTACTCACACATTTATTTAACAAAAGCTGGTAGGCTTACTCACACATTTATTTAACAAAGGCTGCTGGTAGGCTTACTCACACATTTATTTAACAAAGGCTGGTAGGCTTACTCACACATTTATTTAACAAAAGCTGGTAGGCTTACTCACACATTTATTTAACAAAGGCTGCTGGTAGGCTTACTCACACATTTATTTAACAAAGGCTGGTAGGCTTAGTCACACATTTATTTAACAAAGGCTGGTAGGCTTACTCGCACATTTATTTAACAAAGCCTGGTAGGCTTACTCACACATTTATTTAACAAGGTTGGTAGGCTTACTCCCACATTTATTTAACAAAGGCTTTGGTGGAGCAAGTGGGGGTCTTTTTACGGTAGGTACAGAAGGTCTACATGCACATTTATCTTTGGTAGAATAAGTTGAATGGCTTCGGCGGAGGAAACTAAATTATTTCGAAAAAGTGACTTTTATATTATTATTATTATTATCGTTTAATTTGATGAATTCTGAAGTTTGAACAGTGTAACTTTATAGATAGGATAAGGATGTCGGAGAGGATTTGAGACACAGAGAGGTTACAGAAGTCAAATGTGCAACCAACCAAACGGAATCTTGATTTGCACCAATCGTACTTACAGTAGAACGCGATTAGCAGATTTAAACTTTAACAGCAAAAGTTAGTTGTAAGTGTAGTTAGAACTTCAGTGGCTCTACAAACACATTGATTCTACATTAAATAACAAACTTACATTGTCTCTTTCAACCAATTCGGTTAATTTCCCATGGCTCTCTTCCAGACACTCCACAGCTAAAAGAGCTGCAAGTGTTAAAAGTAGAAGAGATTCCTTGAACATTTTAGGTAACTGATTACGAAATTGAAATTAAATACAAACTAAAATACAATATTCTGCGAATGAATATAACGACACTAACACGCCATACTTAAACAATATAAAACGCAACCTAATAAACATTAAATACCAGCTGCTGCTGCTCCAGTGGAAGCAAAGTAGCGCAATGTTAGTAAATGGGGCAGTTTATATGAATAAATAATTGGTGTGTTTTATGAAATAAAGTAATGGAGTGATAGACCAATACAAACTCTCCTACTAAAAGGTGCCTTGGATACCAGCCGTTACATTTACCGATATTGGTTTTGGTGAACTAGCAAAGCCAAAGAGCAACTAATTTATATGAAGAAATACTGTAGCTAGAATTCCTACTTGATGATAGAGGTTGTTTTTTAACCGCCGTCAAGGTGGAAATTGGCTTTAGCCCTCACTAACTACTATATACTCCTCCTCACCCAATACAGAAATCAGGGAATAATGTTGAGAAAGGGGTATATTTGGTCGAGATAGGGTATAAGGGGGAAGCCGACTATCCCAGTAGGTGGATAGACCCCCATTACACTTTCTAAATTTTCGTTTCGAGCGAGTCCGACCGACGGATTTCGAGTTGGGCCCAATGGAACGTTTTAAAAATTTGAATTTCCGCCAAACGCTACAGCCAAACTGCTAGTTAGTTAACGATATACACAATTTTTGTCAATTTGCCCAAAAGGGTCATTTATATGACCTTTGATCATGATCTATATGATCTTTGGCCTAAAGCATGGAGTATTTTTATATTATATAGTAATTCATACTATACGCAAAGTCTAAGATGACATTTCTGGAAACACTTTAAAATTTATATTTGAAATTTTAACTACTGTATTTGTTCACCCAGCCATGCAATAATGGCTGGGTGAACCACCAAAATATTAATCTTTAAAATTCGCAAAGCCCTTGATACCTTGTATGTCCGCAATATAATAGCACTCATGGCCTCCCATAATTATACAGTGTAATAAATAAGTATATAACAATAAGATTATGATGGCAATATTAAATCTGAGAATGTTAGCCGTTATTACATAACATATCTAGACCCTACCTAGTTGGATATGCGGACTCTCAGAAAGTAAAAAAATAAAGAGTAAATTCGTTGGCTTCCGCAGTCAGGAAGCCAACCTTCCCGTGTACACGTTTCTACATATAGGATATTCCGCGGAGTTCACTGAATCTGGAGATCTACAATAGCTGGGAAGCCGAAACTCGGCACGCGTATAGTACTCCCGATTCTAAGAATCGCTCAACCCTACGATTTTTGATTTTTGACCTTTAAGGGTCAAAGGTCAAAGGTCAAAGTTGGAAAATTTCCCGAAAATCGCGTTTTTTTTTATAAATCCAAAATTATCTCGAAAACAAAAAACAAATCTCCAAATGTCCTACGCTGAACTTTTAGCTAGATAAATTATACGTAATCTATCAAAATTTCAGATTTCCGAAATTGGCCATTTTGGCCCTGTCTTCGGGGAAGTAAGAAAATTTTCAAAAAACGCTATTTTTCGATATAACGTAACCTCGCGCTCCTAGCCCATTAGGCCTAGGGGCTTCAAACTTATACCACAAACGCGCCTAGAGAGTGGGCATGTTCTCTGAAAATTTCAGCCAAAAGGCATTCAATGGTCGGCTATGGGCAAGTCGTAGACATTACGGCGCCAATTTTGGGCAATTTGAGCCAATTTCGTAAGCGCTCTAGCTCTGTTACTATATATCGGATCGAGACCGTTCCACTTTTAATCAATAGAGGGAAGGTGAATCTACCTGCTCAATATTTCAGATCCGGACCTCGTTCAATTTTAGGGGGGGAAAAAGGGTGGACAAAAGGTGGAAAATTGCAAAATCGGAAAAAACCACTTTGGGGAAAATTAATTTTCTCAAAATTCTCTGCTTATTTTTTTTTTAAACTTTAACATGTTTTAGTACTACTCAATAGCTACCTTTTGTAGACAGAAAGTTAAGCACAGAAATCTACTTTTGTCGGAGTAAATGGATGACGGAAATTTTTGTCCCTCAAAAATTCCGTTTTTTTCAAAAAACGCAAATTTTCGGAAACCAATATCTCGAGAACCCTTGGTCTAGGGGCTCCAAAAAAAAAATGAAGCCTGTCTGATTTTTTGAGTTCTACAAATCCACTATACATTGTTTTATAAAAAAAATTAATCTTCAGGGGCCATAGGGGGGACAAACTTTTTTAAAAAAGGGCCAATTTTTTTTACTTAATTGGCCATAAATTGGCCAAAAGTGGTTTTTATCGAAAATGGTCCAATAACTTATTATACCATTTATTCTTGCGCAACTTTTCACCAAATTTCAGCGTTTTTTATTTTTGGCCAAAAATCACGGTGCGGTCCCCCCTTACGAGATTTGCCAATTTTTGACGATTTGCGCAAAAAAAAAATTTTTGCCCGAAAACACTTTTTCTGGTAAATATTGATGCGCTGATTCCAAATTTCGAAACCGTTTTCGATTAAAATCAATAGAAAAAAAATTAGAGCATTTTCAATTCTGGAATTTGAAATATATGATGAAAAAAAAAATTTTTTTTTAATTTTTTCAAATCTCGTAAATCTTATTGTATCAACTTGAATTTGGTATTAGTAGATGCATAAACATATTTTAAGATGTTTTAGGTACATTATGATGGAATTGTACCTATTATACATAAGATGTTAGAAGCACTTAATTCCAGGTTGGCTATGAAAATGGAGGTGGCCATGAAACTGCAAAGTGCAAAGATAAACTATATTTATTCTTATATAGAAAGTGTTTTTCCCCAATCCTCATCAACACTTGTGTTGATGGGATTGGGGCTATAAAATATAATATGTTTATTACCCCCCCCCCCCCCCTCCCCTTCCCTGGTATGACCCTGTCCATTCATGCTTATTATGTGGGTACCCAAATTTCTTATAACAATTGAATATTATTCATACAATAATTTATTATATGTTGATAAGATAGGGGGTTAACAGGGCTTGTAGTCAATGGGTCAAGGAATAAGACGACAAACAATTTATAAAATACAATATATTAATGTAATTTGGGAGGGATGGCGGGTTTACTACTGTATATAGACTTCAGAAGTTCATATCTACACTTAATATTCTATTTACATTCTTGAATAATATTACAACACCGTACAGTGTACCTACACACCTGTCAGTCATTTTGTAAAACCTTCATATTCCCTAACTCTACCCCCCCTCTTATATATCCTCTCTCTTCTCTCCCCCTCCTAGCATCCGCTCCCTCGTTGGATATGCGGACTCCAGAAAGTAAAAAAATAAAGAGTAAATTCGTTGGCTTCCGCAGTCAGGAAGCCAACCTTCCCGTGTACACGTTTCTACATATAGGATATTCCGCGGAGTTCACTGAATCTAGAGATCTACAATAGCTGGCAAGCCGAAACTCGGCACGCGTATAGTACTCCAGATTCTAAGAATCGCTCAACCCTACGATTTTTGATTTTTGACCTTTAAGGGTCAAAGGTCAAAGGTCAAAGTTGGAAAATTTCCCGAAAATCGCGTTTTTTTTTATAAATCCAAAATTATCTCGAAAACAAAAAACAAATCTCCAAATGTCCTACGCTGAACTTTTAGCTAGATAAATTATACGTAATCTATCAAAATTTCAGATTTCCGAAATTGGCCATTTTGGCCCTGTCTTCGGGGAAGTAAGAAAATTTTCAAAAAACGCTATTTTTCGATATAACGTAGCCTCGCGCTCCTAGCCCATTAGACCTAGGGGCTTCAAACTTATACCACAAACGCAACTATGGCGTGGGCATGTTCTCTGAAAATTTCAGCCAAAAGGCATTCATTTGTCGGCTATGGGCAAGTCGTAGACATTACGGCGCCAATTTCCGACGATTTGAGCCAATTTCGTAAGCTATGTAGCTCTGTTAGTATATATCGGATCGAGACCGTTCCACTTTTAATCAATAGAGGGAAGGTGGATCTACCTTCTCAATATTTCAGATCCGGACCTTGGTCAATTTTAGGGGGGGAAAAAGGGTGGACAAAAGGTGGAAAATTGCAAAATCGGAAAAAACCACTTTGGGGAAAATTAATTTTCTCAAAATTCTCTGCTTATTTTTTTTTTAAACTTTAACATGTTTTAGTACTACTCAATAGCTACCTTCTGTAGACAGAAAGTTAAGCACAAAAATCTACCGTTTTGGAGTAAATGGACGACGGAAATTTTTGTCCACCAAAAATTCAGTTTTTTTTCAAAAAACGCAAATTTTCGGAAGCCAATATCTCGAGAACCCTTGGTCTAGGGGCTCCAAAAAAAAAATGAAGCCTGTCTGATTTTTTGAGTTCTACAAATCCACTATACATTGTTTTATAAAAAAAATTAATCTTCAGGGGCCATAGGGGGGACAAACTTTTTTAAAAAAGGGCCAATTTTTTTTACTTAATTGGCCATAAATTGGCCAAAAGTGGTTTTTATCGAAAATGGTCCAATAACTTATTATACCATTTATTCTTGCGCAACTTTTCACCAAATTTCAGCGTTTTTTATTTTTGGCCAAAAATCACGGTGCGGTCCCCCCTTACGAGATTTGCCAATTTTTGACGATTTGCGCAAAAAAAAAATTTTTGCCCGAAAACACTTTTTCTGGTAAATATTGATGCGCTGATTCCAAATTTCGAAACCGTTTTCGATTAAAATCAATAGAAAAAAAATTAGAGCATTTTCAATTCTGGAATTTGAAATATATGATGAAAAAAAAATTTTTTTTTTAATTTTTTCAAATCTCGTAAATCTTATTGTATCAACTTGAATTTGGTATTAGTAGATGCATAAACATATTTTAAGATGTTTTAGGTACATTATGATGGAATTGTACCTATTATACATAAGATGTTAGAAGCACTTAATTCCAGGTTGGCTATGAAAATGGAGGTGGCCATGAAACTGCAAAGTGCAAAGATAAACTATATTTATTCTTATATAGAAAGTGTTTTTCCCCAATCCTCATCAACACTTGTGTTGATGGGATTGGGGCTATAAAATATAATATGTTTATTACCCCCCCCCCCCCCCTCCCCTTCCCTGGTATGACCCTGTCCATTCATGCTTATTATGTGGGTACCCAAATTTCTTATAACAATTGAATATTATTCATACAATAATTTATTATATGTTGATAAGATAGGGGGTTAACAGGGCTTGTAGTCAATGGGTCAAGGAATAAGACGACAAACAATTTATAAAATACAATATATTAATGTAATTTGGGAGGGATGGCGGGTTTACTACTGTATATAGACTTCAGAAGTTCATATCTACACTTAATATTCTATTTACATTCTTGAATAATATTACAACACCGTACAGTGTACCTACACACCTGTCAGTCATTTTGTAAAACCTTCATATTCCCTAACTCTACCCCCCCTCTTATATATCCTCTCTCTTCTCTCCCCCTCCTAGCATCCGCTCCCTCGTTGGATATGCGGACTCTCAGAAAGTAAAAAAATAAAGAGTAAATTCGTTGGCTTCCGCAGTCAGGAAGCCAACCTTCCCGTGTACACGTTTCTACATATAGGATATTCCGCGGAGTTCACTGAATCTAGAGATCTACAATAGCTGGGAAGCCGAAACTCGGCACGCGTATAGTACTCCAGATTCTAAGAATCGCTCAACCCTACGATTTTTGATTTTTGACCTTTAAGGGTCAAAGGTCAAAGGTCAAAGTTGGAAAATTTCCCGAAAATCGCGTTTTTTTTTATAAATCCAAAATTATCTCGAAAACAAAAAACAAATCTCCAAATGTCCTACGCTGAACTTTTAGCTAGATAAATTATACGTAATCTATCAAAATTTCAGATTTCCGAAATTGGCCATTTTGGCCCTGTCTTCGGGGAAGTAAGAAAATTTTCAAAAAACGCTATTTTTCGATATAACGTAGCCTCGCGCTCCTAGCCCATTAGACCTAGGGGCTTCAAACTTATACCACAAACGCACCTATGGCGTGGGCATGTTCTCTGAAAATTTCAGCCAAAAGGCATTCATTTGTCGGCTAT